>SSNR01000012.1:952686-995457 GCA_006937965.1 Callopanchax toddi
CAGGTCTGGTAGTGATCAGGTCTGATAGTGATCAGGTCTGGTAGTGATCAGGTCTGGTAGAGATCAGGTCTGTAGTGATCAGGTCTGGTAGAGATCAGGTCTGGTAGAGATCAGGTCTGTAGTGATCAGGTCTGATAGTGATCAGGTCTATAGTGATCAGGTCTGTAGTGATCAGGTCTGTAGTGATCAGGTCTGGTGGTGATCAGGTCTATAGTGATCAGGTCTGGTATTGATCAGGTCTGATAGTGATCAGGTCTGGTAGAGATCAGGTCTGATAGTGATCAGGTCTGGTAGAGATCAGGTCTGATAGTGATCAGGTCTGGTAGTGATCAGGTCTGGTAGTGATTAGGTCTGATAGTGATCAGGTCTGTGGTGATCAGGTCTGTAGTGATCGGGTCTGGTAGTGATCAGGTCTGGTAGTGATCAGGTCTGTAGTGATCAGGTCTGGATAGTGATCAGGTCTGGTAGAGATCAGGTCTGGTAGAGATCAGGTCTGATAGTGATCAGGTCTGGTAGTGATCAGGTCTGGTAGTGATCAGGTCTGGTAGTGATCAGGTCTGGTAGTGATCAGGTCTGGTAGTGATCAGGTCTGTAGTGATCAGGTCTGGTAGTGATCAGGTCTGGTAGTGATCAGGTCTGGTAGTGATCAGGTCTGTAGTGATCAGGTCTGGTAGTGATCAGGTCTGTAGTGATCAGGTCTGTAGTGATCAGGTCTGATAGTGATCAGGTCTGGTAGTGATATGGTCTTATAGTGATCAGGTCTGGTAGAGATCAGGTCTGTAGTGATCAGGTCTGGTAGTGATCAGGTCTGGTAGTGATCAGGTCTGGTAGAGATCAGGTCTGGTAGTGATCAGGTCTGGTAGAGATCAGGTCTGTTAGAGATCAGGTCTGAAAGTGATCAGGTCTGGTAGTGATCAGGTCTGGTAGTGATCAGGTCTGGTAGAGATCAGGTCTGGTAGTGATCAGGTCTGATAGTGATCAGGTCTGATAGTGATCAGGTCTATAGTGATCAGGTCTGGTATTGATCAGGTCTGATAGTGATCAGGTCTGGTAGTGATCAGGTCTGATAGTGATCAGGTCTGGTAGGGATCAGGTCTGTAGTGATCAGGTCTGGTAGTGATCAGGTCTGGTAGTGACAGGTCTGGTAGTGATCAGGTCTGATAGTGATCAGGTCTATAGTGATCAGGTCTGGTAGTGATCAGGTCTGATAGTGATCAGGTCTGGTAGTGATCAGGTCTGGTAGAGATCAGGTCTGGTAGAGATCAGGTCTGGTGGTGATCAGGTCTGGTGGTGATCAGGTCTGGTGGTGATCAGGTCTGGTAGTGATCAGGTCTGGTAGTGATCAGGTCTGGTAGTGATCAGGTCTGGTAGTGATCAGGTCTGTAGTGATCAGGTCTGGTAGTGATCAGGTCTGGTAGAGATCAGGTCTGGTAGAGATCAGGTCTGATAGTGATCAGGTCTGGTATTGATCAGGTCTGATAGTGATCAGGTCTGGTAGTGATCGGGTCTGATAGTGATCAGGTCATTAGTGATCAGGTCTATAGTGATCAGGTCTGGTATTGATCAGGTCTGTTAGTGATCAGGTCTGGTAGAGATCAGGTCTGATAGTGATCAGGTCTGGTAGTGATCAGGTCTGGTAGTGATCAGGTCTGATAGTGATCAGGTCTGGTAGAGATCAGGTCTGGTAGAGATCAGGTCTGATAGTGATCAGGTCTGGTAGGATCAGGTCTATAGTGATCAGGTCTTAGTGATCAGGTGTGTAGTGATCCGGTCTGGTGGGATCAGGCCTAGTAGTGATCAGGTCTGATAGTGATCAGGTCTAGTGATCAGGTCTGGTAGTGATCAGGTCTGGTAGTGATCAGGTCTGGTAGTGATCAGGTCTGATAGTGATCAGGTCTGGTAGTGATCAGGTCTGGTGGTGATCAGGTCTGGTAGTGATCAGGTCTGGTAGTGATCAGGTCTGGTAGAGATCAGGTCTGGTAGAGATCAGGTCTGATAGTGATCAGGTCTGGTATTGATCAGGTCTGATATAGATCAGGTCTGTAGTGATCAGGTCTGGTAGAGCTCAGGTCTGGTAGAGATCAGGTCTGGTGGTGATCAGGTCTGGTGGTGATCAGGTCTGGTAGTGATCAGGTCTGGTAGTGATCAGGTCTGGTAGGGATCAGGTCTGGTGGTGATCAGGTCTGGTAGTGATAGGGTCTGGTGGTGATCAGGTCTGGTAGAGATCAGGTCTGGTGGTGATCAGGTCTGGTGGTGATCAGGTCTGGTGGTGATCAGGTCTGGTAGTGATCAGGTCTGGTAGTGATCAGGTCTGGTAGTGATCAGGTCTGGTAGAGATCGGGTCTTATAGTGATCAGGTCTATAGTGATCAGGTCTGGTATTGATCAGGTCTGATAGTGATCAGGTCTGGTAGTGATATGGTCTTATAGTGATCAGGTCTGGTAGAGATCAGGTCTGTAGTGATCAGGTCTGGTAGTGATCAGGTCTGGTAGTGATCAGGTCTGGTAGTGATCAGGTCTGGTAGAGATCAGGTCTGGTAGTGATCAGGTCTGGTAGAGATCAGGTCTGTAGTGATCAGGTCTGGTAGTGATCAGGTCTGGTAGTGATCAGGTCTGATAGTGATCAGGTCTATAGTGATCAGGTCTGTAGTGATCAGGTCTGTAGCTATCACGTCTGGTAGAGATCAGGGTGCTCATTTATAAAACATGCTTACGCACAAAATGGGCCAAAAAGATGCGTAGGTCACTTTTTACGCAAAATTTGGGATTTATAAAAGAAAACGTAACGGAAAAATGTGCGCAACTTTAAGCAAACTTTAGACCTTGCTTAAGCACATGTTGGAGACGTGAAACCTGTCAGATCAGCTGGTGAGATGAAAAATGTTGAATTTATGACACAATTAAAGACTTGTAGACCCTCGCGTACACAGAACCAACAATCCGTCTCTAAAAAGAATACAAATTTAAATCTTAATGAAAATATGTCGCATTTTCGAAAAATATCCCATTATGTTTATCCAGTCGTCTTCAGATAATAGAACAAACTGAACTTATTGGAGCATTAATTATGATTTTAGAGACTTAGGAATCCTGCAGGGACACTTGTGCGTAATGCGCTGGATGCGCTGCGCAGCTCAGCCAGCAGGCAGGCTCCGGATGAATGGGAGAGAGTTTTTAGAGATTTCTAGACAATGACTGGACCATCGATCAGCTGATAGATTCATTAGAGCATCCTATGGATCAACTGGGTCCAGTATTAGATCAACAGAACCATCAAAACCAGTAAAACCCGGTGTCACCGGCCGTTCTCGGCAGCGATTATTTTATCCAGCAGGTTGACTGTTTAACAGGATGAACAACATGACGTGTCTTCCCCTTTGGATTAAATTAAATGTTGTCATTAAACGTTTCTTAGATCTTCACGATCTCTCTGTCAGTCTGACAGCAGACGCGCTGCAACGAGACGTCTCTCGGAGCACTTCCGTGTTCGTAATCCGTCACATTTCACCACCTAATAAAACATTTTTCCGTCCATCCACTTCACCACAAGCACCTCGAGTTTCAGCCTCTGTAAAATTACGCTTCCTAAACCTCTCTGTTGTCACAATTTACTGTTAAAAGCCAGAAACTCACCGGCTTATGCATATGCAATTATTCATGAGGTCCTTAGCATTGACCGTATATGGCAGAATGTGGGTGTGTAGGAGGAGGGTTCTGACCCAAACACAGCTGAGCACAGTTCTAGGTCTGACAGCGATTTATAAAGCAGAACTGCGTGGATCTGTGCGTCCGCAGGGTTTTATAAATCGGAAATGGAATTTGCGTACCTGAAATTGTTTGGCTGAGCTTAAGCAAGTTTTAGAAAGGATTCTACGCAAAGTTTTATAAATGAGCACCCAGGTCTGATAGTGATCAGGTCTGGTAGAGATCAGGTCTGGTAGTGATCAGGTCTGGTAGAGATCAGGTCTCGTAGAGATCAGGTCTGATAGTGATCAGGTCTGTAGTGATCAGGTCTAGTATTGATCAGGTTGATAGTGATAAGGTCTGGTAGAGATCAGGTCTGATAGTGATCAGGTCTGGTAGAGATCAGGCCTGGTAGAGATCAGGTCTGGTGGTGATCAGGTCGGGTAGAGATCAGGTCTGGTAGAGATCAGGTCTGGTAGGGATAAGGTCGGGTAGAGATCAGGTCTGTAGTGATCAGGTCTGGTAGTGATCAGGTCTGGTAGTGATCAGGTCTGGTAGTGATCAGGTCTGTAGTGATCAGGTCTTGTGGTGATCAGGTCTGGTAGTGATCAGGTCTGTAGTGATCAGGTCTGATAGTGATCAGGTCTGGTAGAGATCAGGTCTGGTAGAGATCAGGTCTGGTAGTGATCAGGTCTGGTAGTGATCAGGTCTGTAGTGATCAGGTCTTGTGGTGATCAGGTCTGGTAGTGATCAGGTCTGGTAGTGATCAGGTCTGGTAGTGATCAGGTCTGGTAGTGATCAGGTCTGGTAGAGATCAGGTCTGGTAGAGAGGTCTGGTGGTGATCAGGTCTGGTAGTGGTAGGTTGGTAGTGTTCAGGTCTGGTAGTGATCAGGTCTGTAGTGATCAGGTCTGGTAGAGATCAGGTCTGGTAGAGATCAGGTCTGGTAGAGATCAGGTCTGGTAGTGATCAGGTCTGGTAGTGATCAGGTCTGGTAGTGATCAGGTCTGGTAGTGATCAGGTCTGGTAGGGATCAGGTCTGGTAGTGATCAGGTCTGGTAGTGATCAGGTCTGTAGTGATCAGGTCTGGTAGAGATCAGGTCTGGTAGAGATCAGGTCTGGTAGTGATCAGGTCTGGTAGTGATCAGGTCTGGTAGAGATCAGGTCTGGTAGTGATCAGGTCTGGTAGTGATCAGGTCTGGTAGTGATCAGGTCTGGTAGTGATCAGGTCTGGTAGTGATCAGGTCTGGTGGTGATCAGGTCTGGTAGTGATCAGATCTGGTAGAGATCAGGTCTGATAGTGATCAGGTCTGGTAGTGATCAGGTCTGGTAGTGATCAGGTCTGTAGTGATCAGGTCTGGTGGTGATCAGGTCTGGTAGTGATCAGGTCTGGTAGAGATCATGTCTTGGTAGTGATTAGGTCTGGTGGGGTCTGTAGTGTTTAGGTCTGTGGTGATCAGGTCTGGTAGTGATCAGGTCTGGTAGTGATCAGGTCTGGTAGTGATCAGGTCTGGTAGAGATCAGGTCTGTAGTGATCAGGTCTTGTGGTGATCAGGTCTGATAGTGATCAGGTCTGGTAGGGCTCAGGTCTGTAGTGATCAGGTCTGGTAGAGATCAGGTCTGGTAGAGATCAGGTCTGTAGTGATCAGGTCTGGTGGTGATCAGGTCTGGTAGTGATCAGGTCTGTGGTGATCAGGTCTGGTAGTGTAGTGATCAGGTCTGGTAGAGATCAGGTCTGGTAGAGATCAGGTCTGTGGTGATCAGGTCTGGTAGAGATCAGGTCTGGTAGAGATCAGGTCTGTAGTGATCAGGTCTGATAGTGATCAGGTCTACGGGTTTGTAGTGATCAGGTTTGGTAGTGATCAGGTCTGGTAGTGATCAGGTCTGGTAGAGATCAGGTCTGATAGTGATCAGGTCTGGTAGTGATCAGGTCTGTAGTGATCAGGTCTGTGGTGATCAGGTCTGGTAGTGATCAGGTCTGTAGTGATCAGGTCTGGTAGTGATCAGGTCTGTAGTGATCAGGTCTGGTAGTGATCAGGTCTGTAGTGATCAGGTCTGTAGTGATCAGGTCTGATGGTGATCAGGTCTGGTAGTGATCAGGTCTGGTAGAGATCAGGTCTGGTAGAGATCAGGTCTGGTGGTGATCAGGTCTGGTAGTGATCAGGTCTGGTAGTGATCAGGGCTGATAGGGATCAGGTCTGGTAGTGATCAGGTCTGGTAGAGATCAGGTCTGGTGGTGATCAGGTCTGGTGGTGATCAGGTCTGGTAGTGATCAGGTCTGATAGTGATCAGGTCTGGTAGAGATCAGGTCTGGTAGTGATCAGGTCTGGTAGTGATCAGGTCTGGTAGAGATCAGGTCTGGTGGTGATCAGGTCTGGTAGTGATCAGGTCTGGTAGTGATCAGGTCTGATAGTGATCAGGTCTGGTAGTGATCAGGTCTGGTAGTGATCAGGTCTGGTAGAGATCAGGTCTGGTAGTGATCAGGTCTGGTAGTGATCAGGTCTGGTAGAGATCAGGTCTGGTAGAGATCAGGTCTGATAGTGATCAGGTCTGGTAGTGATCAGGTCTGGTAGTGATCAGGTCTGGTAGTGATCAGGTCTGGTAGTGATCAGGTCTGGTAGTGATCAGGTCTGGTGGTGATCAGGTCTGGTAGTGATCAGGTCTGGTAGTGATCAGGTCTGGTAGAGATCAGGTCTGGTAGTGATCAGGTCTGGTAGTGATCAGGTCTGGTAGTGATCAGGTCTGGTAGAGATCAGGTCTGTAGTGATCAGGTCTGGTGGTGATCAGGTCTGGTAGTGATCAGGTCTGTAGTGATCAGGTCTGGTAGTGATCAGGTCTGTAGTGATCAGGTCTGTAGTGATCAGGTCTGATGGTGATCAGGTCTGGTAGTGATCAGGTCTGGTAGAGATCAGGTCTGGTAGTGATCAGGTCTGGTGGTGATCAGGTCTGGTAGTGATCAGGTCTGGTAGTGATCAGGTCTGGTAGTGATCAGGTCTGGTAGTGATCAGGTCTGTAGTGATCAGGTCTTGTGGTGATCAGGTCTGGTAGTGATCAGGTCTGATAGTGATCAGGTCTTGTGGTGATCAGGTCTGGTAGTGATCAGGTCTGTAGTGATCAGGTCTTGTGGTGATCAGGTCTGGTAGTGATCAGGTCTGTAGTGATCAGGTCTGATAGTGATCAGGTCTGGTAGAGATCAGGTCTGGTAGAGATCAGGTCTGATAGTGATCAGGTCTGGTAGTGATCAGGTCTGGTAGAGATCACGTCTGGTAGTGATCAGGTCTGGTAGTGATCAGGTCTGGTAGTGATCAGGTCTCTAGTTATCAGGTCTGGTGGTGATCAGGTCTGGTAGTGATCAGGTCTGGTAGTGATCAGGTCTGGTAGTGATCAGGTCTCTAGTTATCAGGTCTGGTGGTGATCAGGTCTGGTAGTGATCAGGTCTGGTAGTGATCAGGTCTGTAGAGATCAGGTCTGGTAGTGATCAGGTCTGGTAGTGATCAGGTCTGGTAGTGATCAGGTCTGATGGTGATCAGGTCTGGTAGTGATCAGGTCTGTAGTGATCAGGTCTGGTAGAGATCAGCCGGGCCTGTAGTGATCAGGTCTGGTAGTGATCAGGTCTGGTAGTGATCAGGTCTGTAGTGATCAGGTCTTGTGGTGATCAGGTCTGGTAGTGATCAGGTCTGATAGTGATCAGGTCTTGTGGTGATCAGGTCTGGTAGAGATCAGGTCTGGTCGAGATCAGGTCTGGTGGTGATCAGGTCTGGTAGTGATCAGGTCTGGTAGTGATCAGGTCTGGTAGTGATCAGGTCTGGTAGTGATCAGGTCTGGTAGAGATCAGGTCTGGTAGAGATCAGGTCTGGTAGAGATCAGGTCTGGTAGTGATCAGGTCTGGTAGTGATCAGGTCTGGTAGAGATCAGGTCTGGTAGAGATCAGGTCTGGTCGTGATCAGGTCTGGTCGAGATCAGGTCTGGTGGTGATCAGGTCTGGTAGTGATCAGGTCTGATGGTGATCAGGTCTGGTAGTGATCAGGTCTTTAGTGATCAGGTCTGATGGTGATCAGGTCTGGTAGTGATCAGGTCTGGCAGTGATCAGGTCTGGTAGTGATCAGGTCTGATTCATAATTTACCCAAAGGGGTCAACCCTTTTTCACATAGGGCTAGGTTGGTTTGGACAGCTTCCTAAGATCTTTTAGCTCACTGTATGTCAGTATTAATACTGAAACCTGTTTTTCTGATCTGAAATGCTTAAGTCTGACAAAAAGGAAAACTGAAAAAATATGTAAGGGGGAAAGTACTTTGCACTGTAGTTCCTTGTTGTGTGTGATTGGAGAGTTCACCTCACTGCTCTCCGAGCCACCACTGTGTTGACTGTTACTGCAGCACTCCTTACTGATGTCATATTCTCCAAAAATAAACTAATTTAAGTGCTGCACTTTCGACAACAATGGTTTGATGTCAGTCAAATGGATGATGTTCTTATTACTGACTCAGTTATTCATATATTGTATAAGAGAACTCAACTGATACTTCCTGAGATGTGGCAGGTCTAGTTCTCCTATGAAGCCAGAATAGACATTTCAACATTTGAATAGGAGGCCTTTTTTTGCTCCGTAGGAAGGAAACACATTTGTTTTTCTAATTGAAATCCTTCTCTAGTTACAGCAGATGAGATAAAACGTTCATCTTATGAAGAGCAATTCATCCAAGGCCAAGACAGGAAGAAGTTCCAACAATCCAGATCCTGTTTGAGTTGATCAAGTTAAGGATTAAAATAGGCGTTAACTCTGTAGTGAAGTCTGACAGGGACCATGTAACCCTTCACAGGGCAAGTGATGATATCTTGATTTTAAGTAAAACCTCGGCCTGCTGTGTAAGTCAGGTGATAATGTTTTTGGCTTCATGTGTGTTTGAGTGTCTGTTAGTAAAATATCTAATGAACCACTGGACTGATTAGAATGAAATTCTCAGAAATTAATCATTCAACATTCGTCCACCACTGACTCACTCATGGAGACAATCTGAGTCAAGATGGCCGCCGCAGTTCATCAAATATAGAAAACACAGAAACAGCTTTCCCTCTGTGGTTTGGCAGATACTGTTTATGGGATTTAGCTGAAAGTCATTCACAACACAACTAAAGTAAAAGCATATTTATTTTTTCTCTCCATGTTTTATTAATAGTTTGAGAAAGAGAGTATTATCTAACACACTAATGATTTGACATCTTTATTATAGAGCCAACATTTGTCTTGGTTTAACCTGAAACGTGTCAAAGCTAAATGTCTTCTTCCTCTTGAGACAAATATGAAATGGATTCAGTGCTGAAAATGAGCTCCGAGCGACTGAAGCTGTCACTAAATAGAGTTTCATTCTTCACTGTGAACAATGAAGTTCTAACTCAGCGTCATGGTGGTCCTCCTGGTCAGCAGAAACGCTGGAGCTCCGTCTTATCAGACGACAGCAGCGATTTGAAGATTACAGCTGCAAGAAAAGGAAAAGGATAAGACCTTCTTTTCCTTTTATACCCATCCAATCTGCTGTCAGTTACCCGGTGTGGTGACATTGTGGAGGACACATTCACATTTCTCAGCTATTATCATCCTTCTCCCCCTCCTTCCACCATCCTGCTTATCCTGCTCTGCTGCTGCTAGCCTCCAGTCAGGAGGAAGCGACCATGAATCTGAGGTGGCCCGAAGCAAAGGAAAGGTCAGAATCCTCTCCTCTGCCTCAGGACAGAGCAGACCTATGCAGCTTTTCTCTCTGGCTGGCATGTGTGTGTGTGTGTGTGTGTGTGTGTGTGTGTGTGTGTGTGTGTGTGTGTGTGTGTGTGTGTGTGTGTATGTGTGTGAGAGAGAGAGAGAAAGAGAGAGAGCTAATTTTCTCTGTCTGACTTGCTCTCAGTTTTTCTCTATCATCCTGTCTTTCTCCTCTCTGTCTTCTTTTCTGCATCTCCATCTGGACTTGTGTGCACAGACATTATGTTCCACTCCATGACACACCGGAGTCATTTCATTTGGCAGAACAGTTGGTATCCCACCGATGTGGCGGTCCCACAGGGAGTGGCACGCAGAGACAACAGCCATACTGCTGTGCGCGCACAGACCGGTCAACCTCGCCGATATGAATTCAGTAGAACATGCTGAGAAAGCAACAGGAACAGGAACTTCTTATTGACTTTGATGGATCCTAAACTCAAACACACTTAACTCAGTGCTAAAGTCACCATTCAAGCACTGACAGGTGGCCGACCTGCAAAGCAACACAGAAAATGGAAGAAAAGCAGTAATTGAAACAACTAAGTCAACAAAAAGCCTTCCAGTATCTGGGATGTAAGATGTTCAGTAAACTTGCTCTTTGTTTATTTCTCCCATCTTGTCTCTTGTGCTCTCACTGGTTTGCACCTCCTCCTCATCTGTCACTGAAAAGCCCCCAAACCTGTCAACTTCTCTAAAATATCTCTCAAAAGCTAAATATTTGCTCAGAGACTGGAACGTGTTTCAGAGGCGTTTACTCAGGACAGCTTTCACCTGATCAGTTAGATCCAAAGAAAATGATGTTTGAGGTTGAGCTTTTGTTACCACCTGCTGAGAACAATTAGATTTAATAGTTAGGTTCCCTTTGTGTCCCAGAACATGCAGGACTAAGCCTAACCTTTTTCACCTTTATCTTATAGGTCATTGCTTCAGATTTTTAAAATTTCCCACAAACATCTCAGCAATAGGCTGGATCAACTGTCAGGAAGCCAAACTGAACTTTGTTTCCATGATTTCTTGAAGAATGACGTTAAAGGTGTGATTAGGATCATTGTGTTGGTAATTGTCCAAATAATAAAGGTTATTTTGTTAAGACATGAACAAATACAAGACCTGTTTCAACTGTTTATTAACCAGGTGATGTGTGTGTTCATCAGATGGCTTTCCTCTGAGTGTGGCGAACCTGTCAGGTCAAATGGCCACGCCCACCGGGTTAAAAGTCAGCTGATGAACACAGACAAACACCTGAGGGCTGTACTTCCTGATGATGCAATGGAAGTTCAAGAAAGAGGATCTGTTTGAGTGTGGCTAGATCACCATGGTAACAGATACATCAATATTAGCTCAAGAGTAGACTAAGAGCTAGTAACATTTTGGGTTTAAACTGTGTGAAAAGCACAGTTTGTTCACTGATTTTGATCTTTGATCTCCACACAGAGAAATCAGACAGAATCAACATTCAGGTGTCGTCATGGTTCTGTCAGATCCTGAAACATCAGATTTCTGAAAACTTCATCGTCCTCTTCAGAAGCCAGTCATGCTGCATGGGGGCACAGTTGTTAGCAATGCTGCCTCGCAGCAAGAAGGTCACAGGTTGGAATCCCAGCTGTGGATTTTCTTCATGGAGCTGCATGTTCTCCCCATGAATGCGTTGGTTTCCTCCATGTACTCCGGTTTCCCCCACAGGTCACAACATGCCCTATAGGTGTATGTAATAATGTAAATCATTTTGGATAAAAGCATCAGCCAAATGAGTAAACATAAAGACACATTGCTGAGACGTTGATCAGATGTTTTAATTTAATTATTAAATCCTTAACTATTCTGATTATTCTGAAATAAAATAAAAACCATCCCATTTAATCAGAACTTTTTTCAAGCCAGACTGAGGGAAGAGAGCCTGCATATGTTGAACTTGCTTTATAAGTTTAACCCTTTTATGACTCTTCTGATGAAGACTGGAGTTGACATTTGAGACAGGTCTTGTTAAAACACATGTTGTATTTATCTATGTTTAAACAAAAGAACCCCAAAATGAGAAAACGATGCACATCCAGTCCACGTGGAGAGAGTTCAGGATCAAAGTGCTAAAGTTAACCTCGTAATAGGGCACTGGCCTTTAGGAGCTTGACTGGTGCACCATCATTTTCCATCCGTTTTAAATAAAATTGATACAGAAAAAACAAACTGTTTTCTTGCCAATTGCTTTTTTCACTAATGTTTTCTTAGGGATGCTGTCTTTTAATGTAAATTCTCCACCACTGTTTTGACGTCAGAGGGCCTGCTTGAGGGGCAGGGATGCAATTTGTGTTAACTTTTCCACCACACAACAAACTAAAATCAACCTATTAAGTGATTCATACTTATAATATGGCAACTAACTAACTTTCTTACACTTAGAGGCTCCATTTGAAGAAAAAGAGTCATTGTGTTGCAGCAGGAGGACGGACGTCATCCTCTGTGTACGCTAATGATGCAGCCCCGCCTCCAAGCCCCTGACACCTAAATGGTGACAGAGAATTGAACCCAAAGCAATCATTGGAATAAGTGTTGGCATAAAAAACAAACACAGCCGGTGTAAAACCAGGGAGTACATGTACTGGGAGGGGTGGTCGCCTCTGGTTCTCTACTGAAAATGAAACTTAAGGACATGAGCTGCTGAAAGTCCTCATCCTGTAATGATACAATGGTAATGGCAACGTGGATTAAGCAAAAGAACGACAGCTCGGGGGACACAGTATATGGCTCGAGGGCCCAAAAGATGCAGCTTGTGGGCTGAATGAAGCCTATTGATTACCCCTGATATAAAAATAATCACAACTCCTCTAATAAAACCTAAGAAAGACAAACAGGAACCAACTAAGAACAAAAACTACAATCAGGATATTTTTCTGCTCCACAATTAAGTTTAAAATGTCTTTAAGCTTTATGATCTAAATTCCTGTTTGGATATTGAGAACCAGAGAACCTCTAACTGCATGTGTTTCTCCTGTCTTCTCACAGACGCATACCCTAAAACAGAGATGATCTACACTTGGACCAAAGGGCCTCAGCACTCGGTGGAGGTCCCTCCTGAGTCCTCCAGCTTGGTTCAGTATGACCTCATCGGCCAGACGGTCTCCAGTGAAACCATCAAATCCATCACAGGTGAATCCACAACAGGATCCTATTCAGAGAAAACAGCTAAAGGAACAATAGGGTGAACTTGGTTGGTCATTTAAATCTAATGCAGGGTTGTTTTGAACTGTTTTTCTATAGATAATTGGAGAATCTGGAGCTTTGACACTTACACAAACATGACAGTCTGTTGAGGCATTACTAGCACACAGCAGCAGTCTCATGAAGTAAACATCATGCACTGACTCATTTCAGAATACCAAGTGGTTCTCATAAAAACTAAAAGATCCAAAAAACAAATTATTTCTGCTGCAGGAAGCCAGCAAGCACAGCAACCAGATTACACAGAAAACAGACACGTTTCACAAGATATAATAATAAGAAAATAAAAATAAAAAGTTAAAGGAAACCTGCCATCCTGTAACTTTAAGCTACTTGTTTATTCACACTGGTGTTTTTCTGCTGACCCTGCAGGTGAATATGTGGTGATGACGGTTCATTTCCACTTGAAACGTAAAATGGGCTACTTCATGATTCAGACATATATCCCCTGCATAATGACAGTAATCCTCTCTCAAGTGTCCTTCTGGATAAATAAAGAGTCAGTCCCTGCACGGACGGTTTTTGGTATGTAGACATCACACACACACACACACACACACACACACACACACACACACACACACACACACACACACACACACACACACACACACACACACACACACACACGCACGCAACTTTATTCCTACTTCCTGTAGGTTCATGTTATGCCAGATCAGTCAGAGCTGGGGTGTTTCTCCAACCATCCTGATGAAGTGATGCAACATTGAATGTTGATACGGGGAAATACACATGGAGTCTTTTATTTACTCAACATTTCAAATAAAACCATTTTAAAAACAAGTTTCATCCATAGGTTGTAGGTTCCAGGACATTGTTTTGCTTGAAATTGTTGCTGAAATAATCTTTGCAAAATCTAACAGAATGTTCTGGTTTTGTAAATGTGTTTAAAAAAAGAAACTACAGATAAACAATATGATCTTGAGCCACTTTAGACATTATAATGGTGCTGTATTTAAAAGTTATCCTATAGAGCATCAGTGAAAAAAACATTTTTTTTAAATTGTGTACTGAGGTCATATTTGTAGGGAGACATCCACAGGAAAGTTTCAAAGTCAAAACCTCTGCAGACTGAAAGGAACACAGGCGTTTGTCTCACAATTACCAGCAAGCCTCTTGATGATCGCCAAAACATCTGGGAAAATATTCTGTCACCTGATGAGACAACAGTGGAACTTTCTGGAAGTTGTGTGTGTCGTTCCATCAGGAGTCAAACTAACTCCTCTGTATTTCATTCATCAACACATCCTCATCGACAGTCAGACACGGTGGTGGTAGTGTGATGGTCTGGTCTTCAGGACCTGGACCACTGGCTGGAACTGATGGAACCATGAATTCTGCTGACTACCAGGAAATCCTGAAGGAGAACATCTGACCTTTGACCTCAGCTCATGCTGGAGAACATCCAACTTAAAAACAATGCTGTAATGAACAGAGGGGCCGTCTTTCTCCATGGTGATGTGAGACTCGTTATAATAATTATCACAAACAGCCAAGAGTGGTACAACCAGTTAATAAAATTAGGGGCAGTGTTGCCACAGTTACTTTGAAAAAGTAATCTGACTACTGCTTACTGTTTAATCCTTTAAAAAGTAACTTAGTTACTTACTGATTACTTGATTTAAAAGTAGGTACATTATATTACTAGTAGTTACTTTATTAGTGACATTCAGCTGCTGATGACTCCTCCCTCACCTCAACATAAAAATGGCATCCAGTTTATCCATAACTCATTTATTAGAAGTGAATTTTAACAGCAAATCAACAAAATGGATCTCCTGACATTAAAGTTTAAAGGCACACTATCCAGTTTTGCTTGTTTTGGCTCCCCCGGTGTTCGTTTTAAGTTACTGCCGTAAAAACATTAGCACCATTGTTTTTGCTCAGAAACACCATCTTGAAATGTCTTCTCAGCCTTCATTGTTTTCTACATGAGCGGTTCATCACTCATTCAAATAAACCAGCTGTGTTCAAGCAGGGAGAGATAGAAAAAAATCAGGAATCATGAGCTAAAAACACTCTGGTGCTAGCATTACAGCTAGCCACTTTGGGTTAGCCTAACCCTCGTGAGACACGTGACTTTGTGAGACTTCAGGGCACTGGACCAGAGAATGAGATCTTGCAATCGTGGTTTTCCGGATCTAAGCACCAGATGGTGCTGAGTGACTTTTCATTAATCCTGTAAAGGGTCATATTAGCACAGACTGGCTCAAGGAAAAGATTTAAAATATGAAAAAGTTGCAAAGTATGCCTTAAACTAACTATTTCCTGAAAAAATATTTGTTTTTATGAAATATAAATTAAAGACAGAATTTATTGACCTGACATTTAACACTTTTATGAGAAAACTATACCTTTTATTAAAAAAACTTGTTTATTACTGTAACTATTACATTCATTTTAATATGTTTTATAAACATTAGAACATTTTTATGAACATTAGTACAAACCTTTTTATTGTCATCATCTTTGTCTGACACTAACTCAAAATCCTGACTGTATTTATTCCAGCTAGAAAACAATCATCTTTCTCCTCCACTGTTTTTCTGTTTGTGTTAGCAGCTTGGTTTTTACAGTGTTTAAATGAAATTCAGCTCAATCCTAACCCTACCTGACCCCCTTTTTCAAAATATACTTCTTGGAAAAAGTTTTGTTTGACAACTAGATCTCATCATTTAGAAAGATTTTTTTAATAAAAAAAAAAAATCAAACTGCATATTTGAATTTAAAGTATAGTAAAATACTCACCTGTTAGTTCCTTTGAAGCAGCAGGTTTTAGGACCACGGGGAGCTAACGTCACTCTGACAGCTCATGTTTCTTGGCTGCTTTGTTTACTGACTGCTGCGTTTTTCCACAAGTAAAGGATGCATCAACAAGCTTCATTCGTCCAGCTTTATGGAGCTACGGCTACATTCAGGCTGCTAGTGCTAATGCTAGTCAGCTCTGCTGTTATACAGCAGCATGCAGTCAGCTGTTTCTGCTCATGTCGGTTCTCAGTCTCACACTTGTTAATAAAGTCTAGACCCCGAAGATAAGACAAACCTCCTGTTTCAGAGGAGTTTACAAAATAATGCCTGGATATTCAGGTAAATACGGTATTACACGTCACGTGAGTCTTCCTCATGCTGAAGTGACTCCACAGCTGTGCTCGTGCTGAAAACGTGACTTCTTACATCTGGCGCAGCTCACCGAGACGCAAGAAGAAAACAAATATTTTTTCTAAGGAAATCGACAAAGATAGTAACGCACAGTTACTCGAAAAAAGTAACTTCAATCAGATTACTGGTTTGGAAATAACACGTTAGATTACTAGTTATTGAAAAATGACATAAAATTAGAGTAACGCGTTACTAAGTGGCGTGTTACCACCATCACTGTTTAGGGGTCAGTTACTTTTTCACATAGGAACAGGGGCCTCATTTATAAAGCTTCCTTATGAACAAAATGGCATCTGGAAGTTGCGTGAGTCATTTTCTATGCAAACTTTGTGATTTATAGAAAAACATGATGGAAAAATGTGGTAACTTTGAGGCTGGCTTAAGCACATTTTGGAGACAAGGAAACTGGCAGTATTGGATCAATGTGCTGAACTGGGCCTGGTGTTAGATCAACTGACCCAACAAAACTACGCAATCCTGCTGTCACTGCAGCTTCTGACCACTCTGGTTACATGCAGCCAGAGCGTTCCAGCAGGATTTATCTGACAGGTCGGCTGATATTCGTTTGATAGGATGACCAAACCACTTCCTGCCTGGTGCCTCTTTGGATTCAATTAAATGTTGCCATTAAATGTTCCCCTTAGATCTGGACTATCATCACTGAGCTCCATCTCTGTCACACTGACACTGTTCACCGCTGCACTGACTTGTAGATTTGTAGACCTCTCTGTTGCCATGATTTACCATGAAATGCCAGAATTTAGCAGCTTATGCATTAATGAGGAACTTTGCTTGACCATATATGGTAGAATGTGGATAGGAGATGGGATCTGACCCAGAGACAGCTGAGAACAGTTCTAGGAAAAGGAGTGATTTATAAAGAGGAATTGCGTGGATCTGTGCGTATGCAGTGATTTATAAGTCCATAAGTAAACTTTTTGCTGAGCTTAAGTAAACTTTTAGTAAGAACACTACACAGAATTTTATAAATGAGGCTCCTGGTTGGTTTGTGACACAACCCAGCATCATCTGTATCCTGTCAAAGTGACTGTCATACAGTTTGTGGTTTTGCTGACACTCATTAGAAATACATTTTGATACTATAATGAAA
Source organism: Callopanchax toddi (assembly GCA_006937965.1). NCBI lineage: Eukaryota > Metazoa > Chordata > Actinopteri > Cyprinodontiformes > Nothobranchiidae > Callopanchax > Callopanchax toddi. The sequence continues at coordinate 969,629 of SSNR01000012.1, forward strand.
CATTGGTGGATTCTTCTGCAGCGGGTGACATATCTGCAGTACCTCCATGCTCCTGCTCTAAAACATGATAGAAGCACCACAGCAGTGCAGCTGCTGTTGAGTCTCTGAGGCAGCAGGTTCCTGCTAGCCTGGGTTTTAAAGTGTGTGGTTGTTTAGGGTGGTGTAGTGTAGTAATGCTGCTAATAGAGTTTTTGTTTTACTATAAAAGGTTCACAAGTTATTTTAAAAGCCCACAGTGCAAATGTGATCAAATGTGGTCACTTACCTTATAAAAAGTGAAGCTAATCTTTCATTTGGGTGATAAATCAGTGCATAAAGTTCATTCAGCGTCACTGGATGTTAATGTTTTATTTCTAGTAGACGGAACCTGATATTGGGTTTAATGAAAACAGCTGTACATTAGAGGTTATTTCCCTCCGTTTGCACATTTAGCTGCGGTTCACCTTTCAATGTCAGCCACTAGCTTTTGACTGACAGGTAATTATATGGCGGTCACACCTGAAGTGCATTTATGTTGCACAAGGACTCAGCAGCACAGATTGTTCTCTTTCTACCACTAAAGGGGATTTTTCTCTAAATCGCATTATAGTAAGTAAGTAAGTAAGTAAAGTTTATTTATATAGCACCTTTCACAGAAAAAATCACAAAGTGCTTCACAGAAAACAGAAGGACACGTTAGGATCCACAGGCCTATAGTGTGACCTTTTGTTTTGTTGAATCCATACTTGACCTTGTTTCACTGTGGTGGTCCTTCTCTTTATGTTTCAGTCAATCTGTGAGGTTTAAGCTCCCGTTAGTTCGACTGTTTCTGCTGTGTTCACAGTTTCAGTGGTTGAAGGATGTGGGATGAGACATAGAGTTAGGACACTAAGCTTATGGTGCAATATGTTTTCAAACAATGTCATTTAAAGACAACGGAACGGGACACACACCTTCCAGGAGGAACGGGACACAAACCTTCCAGGAGGAACGGGACACACACCTTCCAGGAGGAATGGGACACACACCTTCCAGGAGGAACGGGACACACACCTTCCAGGAGGAACGGGACACACACCTTCCAGGAGGAACGGGACACACACCTTCCAGGAGGAACGGGACACACACCTTCCAGGAGGAACGGGACACACCATCCAAGTGGAACGAGACACACACCTTCCAGGAGGAACGGGACACACACCTTCCAGGAGGAACGGGACACACACCTTCCAGGAGGAACGGGACACACACCTTCCAGGAGGAACGGGACACACACCTTCCAGGAGGAACGGGACACACACCTTCCAGGAGGAACGGGACACACACCTTCCAGGAGGAACGGGACACACACCTTCCAGGAGGAACGGGACACACACCTTCCAGGAGGAACGGGACACACACCTTCCAGGTGGAATGGGACACACACCTAGAAAGTTACACTGTTGTCATATTTTCCCAAAAGTCTCTGAGGGTCCAATGCGATGATGCTTGATGAAATTCTACGTAGATGAGACCAACATTACATGCATGGGTTAATAAACACTTCTTTTTTTTTAATCAAAATGTATAATCTGTGTCGGAATTTCAAGAAGTGCTTGAAAGTTTATGATGATTTGAGCATTTTCTGTGCGATGTAATGGTAGACATTTTTCTCTAACAGTTCTAAACACAAAACAGTAAATAGTTCAATTTCTCTCCATTTCAGGCTCATATGACTGACGCTTTTATCTCTTGTTCTCTCATTCTTCACACAAGGCATCACCACCGTCCTGACCATGACGACACTCAGTATCAGCGCCCGCCACTCCCTCCCCAAGGTCTCGTATGCGACTGCGATGGACTGGTTCATTGCCGTCTGCTTTGCCTTTGTCTTCTCTGCCCTCATTGAGTTCGCTGCTGTCAACTACTTCACCAATTCACAGATTGAGCGGGCCAAAAAGAAGCCAGCGAAATGTCCCCCTGTGCCCCAAACCACGCCTGTCAAGCTGAAGGACACAGAGGAAGTGCTGCAGGTAAGGGGTTTTGTTTTTTCCTCCACAGTAATCAGATTGCACTTCATCTCAAGGAGCACTTACACAGCATATACTGTATCTGGCTTTAAATGACTTGAAGTGGGTCTACTTGAAAAATGTGCATTATTGTGTTTCTGCACACAGACCTCTATAAAACACCAGTTTCTTTTTTTGCTTGTTTTCACAAAAAAAAAAAAAACCTGCTCACATTAGGAATGCTGAGGTACTTTTAGCAAAACAAATGTTTTGTGTCTTTTGTTCGAGTTTTTTCTTTATGAAGTAACGGTTTGTCTGAAAAGTCAGTTAGCAGCAGCTGGCCACTGTCAAAGGTCACAGCGTTTGTTATCGCTGATTTGAGCTCGTCCTGTAAATAACAGCCTCACTAAGTTTAGAGTTAACCAAAAACACAGAGCCTTGGATGTTTTATCATTTTATTGCTGTTGTAAATCAACCATAAGCAACATTATTTGGCTTCCAAATATTTTACAAAAGCCCTGCTTTAAGGTTGAAGTGGAAATTGATTTATACAAAATAATGACAATATATAAAGTATAAATAAACTATATGATATAAATTAAGTGGTTGTTTAACACTCCTTTTAAAGTGACAGACTTAATTCAGTGGTGGTCCAGCCAATTGGTGCTAGTAGTTTCACATTTAGTGGAATGGAGGTCACCTGAGGTCAGTGACTATGGCCTAATACTCGCACTTCCACCCTACGGTCTTCAATGAAGTGCACATGGAATTATGGGTAATTCCCTTCGCTGAAGTGTGCACCCATGCGGACTTCGGCGAAGTGCGTAGCGAGCGTGGAAAAGGGGGCGGGGCCAAGGTCCGGATTCTACAGCCAGGAGAATTGAGACACCCTAAGCACTCGTGCACCTCCCCGGGAACGCCCAACTGAGGGGCGCAAGGGTGGAAGTGCGAGTATTTGAGACGCGGCCTATGTCTCAGTGATTGTAGTATAAAGACACCTGTCTGAAGGGTCCATTCAGTGGTAATCAGTATTCTATCATCACAGCATAAAGACAGAAGAACCCCCAAGCTAATCAGTGACAATGTTATTGAAATGTATCAGTCAGAATCAGGGATGAACATCCCCATCCATGGGAGTTTGCCCAACCAATCCACATGTGTTTTGTGGATTTGGAGAAGGCTTATGACCGTGTCCCCAGGGACACCCTGTGGGGGGCGCTCCAGGATTATGGGGTGGATGGTCTTTTGTTAAGGGCCATTCAGTCCCTGTACCAGAGGAGTGTGAGTTTGGTCCACATAACTGGCAGTAAGTCGGACCTGTTCCCAGTGAGGGTTGGACGTTGTGGATGATGTGGTTCTCCTTGCTTCATCAAGCTCTGAACTTCAGCTCTTGCTGGGAAGGTTTGCAGTGTGAAGCAGCTGGGATGAGGATCAGCACCTCCAGTTCTGAGACCTTGGTTCTGGGAATGCTGAACCTGTCTGTTTTGGTGAAGAAGGAGCTGAGCCAGAAAGCAACGCTCTGTATTTACCAGTCAATCTACGTCCCAATCCTCACCAATGGTCATGAGCTTTGGGTAATGACTGAAAAAACGAGATTGCGGATACAAGCGGCCAAAATGAGTTCCCTCCATAGGGTGGCCGGGCTCAGCCTTAAGCCTAGTTTATATTTCTCCGTCAATATGTTTGTGCTCGCACACACACGTATTGACGGATACGTTTTTGATTTTTACTTCTCGGCCAGTGTTGTGAAGCAATTCTCCACCAGGACAGCAGAGGGCGTATAACTTTTCTGCAGTAATGCCTCGGTCGACCAAACTTTGTTTATTTCAGCTCAGTAATGGCCGACAGAGAGCGAATTTTGATTGAGTTTGAACAGACTGATCTCGAGGAACAAACAATGTTGTTAAAAAGAATTAAACAGGAGTGAAGGAGACGACGGCGTCTGTTGAATGTCCGTCCGGTGAGATCGAGGCAGATGACGAGCAAATCTGCAGCTCTTGTTCAACCTGTGAGGGACACTGATGGATGATATAAATGTTGTACTTCTTCTGTCAGACGTTTCTCGAGCTGATCCATATCTGCTTCTCCGAGATTCTACTATTACTACTCTGTTGATACCGGCGTGAAGCCGGAAATGATCACGGGGTGTTGAGCCGACCAATCAGAGACGTGCGCTCTCCGTCTAGTTAGACAGATAGTTAGAAAAGTGAGCTCAACTCCGTCCGTCCTTGCGGGCCTGTCGGAGTGCCCTTGCGTCGATGGATAATGTTGTTGCGTGTCTCCATACCGACGCAGACGGAGAAGTATAAACTAGCCTTTAGAGATAGGGTGAGGAGCTCGGACATTCGAGAGAGACTCGGAGTAAAACCGCTTCTCCTCCAAATCGAAAGGAGCCAGTTGAGATGGTTCGGGCATCTGGTTAGGATGCCTCCTGGACGCCTCCCCAGGGAGGTGTTTTGGGCATGTTCTGCTGGTAGGAGGCCCCCGGGTCGACCCAGGACAAGCTGGAGGAAGTACATCTCCAGGCTGGCCTGGGAATGCCTGGGGGTCCCAGTGGAGGAGCTGGTGGAGGTGGCTGGGGAGAGGACAGTCTGGGTATCCCAACTCGGGATGCTGTCCCCGCAACCTAGATCCGTATAAGCATCCAATGGGGTGAATCTTTTATATAGGGACTCATTAGACCTGCTGAATGTAAACACCATTTCTCTGAACTGATGCCATTCACAAAGCTAGCTACAGTGGCTAAGATAATAATTATTCATAACTTTACACCGAAACACACTTCAAAATGCCCCCTAACACTGGTAACGGGTGTGAAAAGAGGTAAAAACGAGGAGCGTCTGTAAAAACAGAGATAATCTCATGTTTTAGTGTCAGAAAGTTGAAACAAATCACATGAACAGCATGGGAGCTGACGTGTGGATTGAATCAGACTGCATGAATATGCTATGAAGCTACTTTAGAGTGCTCACTTTAATGTGTCTCAAATAACTTGTCACATATGGAAGGACATGTTTTATAGTTCAGACGCCTGTAAGAGCAAGAAAATGGTTTAGACTTTTAGTACACATAAAGTCTAAATCCCTCTGAAGAAACAACTAATACAGACCTAATGGATCATTGAGGCTGACGTAACCCATCAGTGCATGCAGTGTGTCAGTTTTACACTAAACACTTGAAGTTGCCCCCTCCAGTCCAAATCCCAGTTTGGTGTAATCGTTCCTTAATGCAGTATAGCGACAACAGCACTTCACTGGATTAGTAGGTTGCCACGGCAACGCTCCCTGGTACATCTGTATAGATTTCAGAGGGAATCTGGTACTGTTGGTGGTGTTGGGGGGGATTAATGCTCTCTTCTTCAGGAGCAGGTCCTGTTAGCAGAAGGCTTGGCTGCTGATGGTTCCATCTCCTCGTGATTAAAACACTCAATCCACACTCCTCCTCTGCTGCTCGTGAGACACAATACTATTGGATTCTTTCAATTCATAGTGGGAGGGGGCTGGATTATTCCCGCAAGAGCCTCAGTGCCGGCATCACACTCGCCCTGCTGGAAAACATCAACTCTCAAAGGATAAGCTCCTTTGATGCTGCAGTGCATTACCACCCCGACGCAGCACTGCTGACTTCCTGTCTTAAGCTTGTGTGAAATGAGAGCAATCCTCGTTAAGTGACATCTGTACTGGACTCACTCTGACGTCCACGTCCAGACGGAGGTCGTCTGTGACAGAGGGGGTAGAATCAGATCAATACCACCACCGCCTGACAGATGTTTTAGACAGGAAATACAAGCAGGAACAACTCAATGACAAATACCTTCAAACTAAACACAGCGGCTTTTCACAATTCTTCATTTGGCTTCAAATTTATAGTGCAGCAAAAATTAACCGCTTGCTACATGTTACCAACCTTAGCTTCAAATTATAATGTTAGAAAAAATATTTAAATTCACATCTAATTATATAAAGTTTATTAAAATATTTAAGATCAAATTTAATTATATAAAGTTTAATAAGATGTTTAGAATTACATCTAAGAATATACAATTTGATACAATATTTAGAATCAAAATTAAATATTGAAAGTGTAAAAAAGTTTTTAATCAAGTTTAAATTTATAGAGTTAACAAAGATATTTACAATCTAATCTGAATACATATAAATAACTAAAATATTTACAATTCGATCTGAATATATAGAAATAACCTAAATATTTACAATCCAATATTTACAATCCAGTATAAATACATATAAATAACCAAAAATATTTTGAATAAAAAAAAAAACTGATGAAGACCTGAGCTGTGGGTTGAAACATGTCAAGGAAAAGGCAAATAAATAAGGTAAATAAAAACTTACGTCACATTACATGTCTGAATAAAAATAACTTCAAAAATTTGTCGAAGAAGAAGACATGATGAACTTCATAAAGTATGAATAAACTCAATAACTAAAGAAAATACTTTTTGCTTAATTTGAAATTAAAAGTACAAATAATTTAAGAAGTAATGAACTCAAATTGAAATAAATCCAAATTTTAACAATAAAAAAATGAAAGAAAAAAGAGAAATGCTCCTTTTAATAACTCCCAGTAGCACTCGATGGCGGAAGCTTTAAAATTCCATGTATTTCAGTGAAAACCCTTTAAAGAGTGAACACCCTCTCTGGGACCTCAGAGTGACGGGTCTCCTCACCATACTTTTATTTTGGTAGGCTGTTTCTGTTATGGCAGGCTGAATTTGTATGATAGCAAAATGTTTAGTTAAAACTGCCACGTTTTTATATTATTGTTGCATTTAACACAAAATAGTGCAGCCAATAAATCAAATATCAAATCTGAGAAATGTAATTACTCATGTGACATTGTATTATTTATAGTGCTGTTTCCTAAACACATGGGGGGATCCTGGTGTCTTTTGAAGAAGAGAACGTTGTCTGTTCTTGAAGGAAAGCTGAGTGTAACAACAGGATCCTGACAGGTGGTTAAACAGTTAAAAGTACTTCTGTTTGTATTTGAAATACTTGAGCATTTTGTCATTTGTATTCACAGCTAAATGACATAACGTCCCCTTCACACAGGTGCTGATTTCCATAGTGTATATTAACACGCCCCGTGCTGGTGTTAATGGCGTGCTGATAGTAAACCTCACGTGTCGTTCTCCTGTTTTAGACTGAAGGTCTTTGTGAGCTGCTGAAGTCAAACCACAGGATGATTGTCCTCTTCATCGTAGTCCATCTTAAACAAATGCAGGCTCATATAAATGGTGTTACCTCTCACGCTAAAAAGGAGTTGCACTCTAGAACTCATTCATCATATAAACATCATTTGTCTTTGTTTGTTTTTACAGCAGAGTCCTGATACCAACGGTTCCCTGAGAAAACGACAGAACTACATTTGCCACCAGGAGGCGAGCAGCCAGCAGAGAGCCCAGTCCACCACCAACATCTCAGGGTTAGGACGAGGAAAGCCTCTCAGGCCTACTGCTGCCGGCGCCAACGGCAGTTCCTCCACACTCTCCCGCTCCAGCCCGAAGTCCGAGAGCCTGCTGAGCGTGGCCTCCTCCTCCGCCCAGCTGGTGAAGGGCACCCCCCAGGCCGCAGCCTCCACTCCCGATGTGATGGCGGGGGCGCCTTCCAATCAGAACGTCAACTCCTCGTCTCTGCAGCACCTGCTGGGGCCCAAACTGGAGCGTCTTCAGATGATGGGGAACAAACTGGAGCCAAAGCAGACGCCGTGCTCTCAGCCCACCACCGCCGGCATGGGTGGAACCAGTAAAATAGACAAATACGCACGGATCCTGTTCCCGGTGTCTTTTGGTGCATTCAACATGGTCTACTGGGTGGTCTACCTGTCGAAGGACACAATGGTGGACAAGGATGGCTAGTCCTCGCTCCGACGACAGGAATCAGGATCATTTCATCTAACAAATAACGAAAACGAGCGTTTGCGCTCGACAAGAAGAACCCGTTGGATTTGCCAAATGGATTTTTATTCTCTTCAGAATGCTCTCATCTTTTTTCCGGGAAAGTCCTGAAACGATAGGAATGGGAATAAATCAAAGTTCAAATGATCAGACTCTGTATGAGAGCCCTCTGGAATATTCCACCGCTCTGATTGTAGAAGGTCTTCATTGGCTTCAGCTGCCTCACATCCCCGTTGGCCTGCAGCCAACACAGCGCATGGGATCTGGTCACTTTCCTATTTTTGTACGCTGCACCTGTTGAGATGTCTGGATCTGTACACCACCATCATCCTGAACTGACTATGTAAAATATATATATATATATTTATTTATTTATTTATTAGGATAAACAGATTTATAGTTAATGAAAAACTTTTCCTGTACAGTACCTTCTAGTAAAACCAGATGGATTAACACGTCTGACAGACCCGAGATGAGACTTGGGGATAAATCAGGATGGGAGCAGTGGAGATGTAGGATTTAAGCTTCTTTCCGGCGGCTGTGTGAGTGATTAAAAGATGATCCACGAGAACAAAAACAGGAAGCGGGAAGTGGAGACTTTCGACCACCGAACACTGAGACAGAGAAACAGTCAGCTGTCTATTTTAAAGGAAAGAGTCTCAGCAAACCATCTTAAAGAGAGCTGTCTCGCTTCACGTCGCCTGGTAATAAGTAGAGCAGGAAAATGAAACCATTCCCAGACTTTTTCCTTCTTATAAAATGAGGCCATGGCATCAACTGTTAGTTCAGCTGCTGTTTCCTGTTCGTTTTGATTTAACTGAAGTAAATCATCTGCAGTTTTTGTTTTTTAAGAGTGCATACATGGCCAAATTGCTTCCCCCCTTTATTTTCAATGTTAAGAATTGAACTAAAACATGTTTTAAATGTCACCAAACCAAACCCACTAATTGAAATAGAGATGATTTGTTTCTTCTTGTTGGTTGTAAGTTCAGTAAAAGGTCTGTGGGTTTACTAAACATGATGCAAAGGAAGGAAAATTCAGTGTAATCCCATTTTTAACTTTGTAGGAAAAGCAACAGACCACTGTTAGGTGTGTCCTTCCTGGGCTCCTGTAGAAATATGTCAGTACAACAAAGGCATCAGCTACATAAAAAAAACAAGTGTGTATTTTTCCTCCTAAGTCTGCTTTAATGAAAACAACTTTAAGAACCGTTTCTCTTGCTTTTTTAATGTTATGATCTTTGTGCTTGTCTAACTGGCTGTAACCGCAGATTGAAAGAAAATACATGAGAGTTTATTAAGAAATTTCACAAAAATGTTTGATCTAAAAGTGAGAAACTTTAGACTTCTAAGTCAGAGGACTGTATACACTGCCTTTATAAATTATTCCTTTTATTGCTTTTTTAAAATCAACCACAAGGAACATAATGTGTCTTCTTTGACCATTTCTTTTTGAACAAAAACCCTTTAATGTCAAAATGAAAACTGATTTATACAAAACAACAACAATTAAATAAAACATTAACATAAAATAAGTGATTACATAAATATTCACCCCCTTCAAGTCAGTATTTAGTAGATGCATCACTGGATACAGTCACAGCACGAGACAGGTCTCTATCAGTCTGAGTGGACAGTGTTTCAGAGTTTGATGTCCTCCAAACATAGCTTCTTGTCTGATAGCCAGAAAGCTCCATTTTGGTCTCATGATCAGACCAAAGGACTTTCTTCTAGTTGAGTCTCCAACATGTCTTTTGACAAACTGTAGTTGAGACTTAATCAGAGTTTTCTTCAACAGTGTCTCATTACCACGCTCCATAAAGCTTTGAAGAACCTGGTCAACAGCTTGTGGTGACAGCCTGGTCTGGAGCCATGTTCCTTGATGATGGATTTAACTGAACTCAGAACCTTAGAAATGTTTTTGTATACATCCTCTCTGACTGATACTTTTCAACAACCTTTTCTCTGATTAACATGGAGTTTCTTCTGTCTTCATGCTGATGGTAAACAGGAATACTGATGAACCAGTGAATGGACCTTCAGGCACAGGTGTCTTTATACTACATTCACTCAGTGTGTTTACATGCACATCTAAGTCGAGCTAGGTCGATCTAAGTTGGTCTTATGTTAATGAACTGGGAGCCTTTATCCTAGTTTACATGTCTGTTAGAAAACCGAACTCTCCAATGAAGTTTGCTCCGATCCGCTACGATAGGGGGCGACATGCGCCCTTTCATGTTCTGCCGGTTTTTTTCTTAGCGTATAAAAACTCTTCTTTTAAATGCTTCCATCAGACATGAATTAGCTCGGGCATGTACCAAGCTGTTCATTTGTTTTTGCTGCCATCGTCTTCTACCACTACTGATGTGTTTGTAATCCCACTTCTACGATCTCTTAACTCCCGGTGGAGGAGCGTCCGGCCGGCATTAGCATGACTGAGCTGTTTACATGCAGACGAAATCGAGCTACAACAGCATTATGTGGGTTCTTTAGCTCGATTAGATCTAGTTCAACTACAGCCGGACTTACGTGTTTACGGGCATTTAAAAAAACGACTTCAGTCGAATTAAGGCAGTAATTCAGTTTTCTGATGTAAACGCACTGACTGAGACACAGTCACTGACCTCAGGCGACCTCCATTCCCCTAAATGTGAGACTACTAGCACCAATTGGCTGGACCTCTGTTGAATTAATTCAGTCACATTAAGGGGGGGTGAATATTTATGCAGTCATTTATTTTATGTTAAATATTTTATTCAATCGTCATTATTGTGTAGAAATCAGTTTTCACTGTTGTTTTTAAAAGTTTTTGGGTCAAAGAAGCCAAATCACGTTGCTCATAATTGATTAATAAAAGCAATAAAAGGATTAAACACTGAAGGGGTGAATAGTTTTATAAACACTGGACACTCATTAAGAACATCAATATCATGAATTTAGAGTTTTGATGGTTGATTTGAACTGCTCTTTTTCCAGGGTCGAGGTTTATTACTGAGACTTGTGTTGACCCAAGCATTGTAAAACCCATAGAACATAACACCAGTCATTCAACATGAAATACAAAAGAACTCAATACAATAAATAAATAAAAAAACACAGGAAACATAATATACAGGAAGAAAAAGTAAAGTTGTGCAATAAAAATCCAGTTTTTGGAATGATCAAACAAACGTACTTTGGGAATATATGGAACTGCTTTATCCAATCAGAGAGCAGCTCTGATGTGATCCACAATAAATTTAAACTTCTGAAGCCAAATCCTGTTTTTAAAAGTGAATCTGGGAGTATGTTGTGTAATCAGTCTACCCAACCAGAGCCCAGAACTGATTTGACTTTTAGGAGTGTTTATAAACTTCTCACCAGAAGGGCCCTGCAGTGTGCTATTGTGCAGTTTAAAGCCTGTGCCCTTCACTGGTAATTGAATTGTCATATAAGTAAAGGACACCATTATCCAGATAAGACACAAAGTGACGACAGAACGTTGTCCTTCCTGCTGTTTTGTGCTGCTGTTGTGTAACCTGCTGCTGGGGGTGGAGTAGAGGAGTGGCTGTCATTGGGTTCTCTGTCTGGGAAAGTCACTTTGTTTCATCATCAGTCCAAAAGGACATTTATGTTTAAAAAAAAAACATCATGAAATTAAAACGTTTGTTGGGAAATGTGCAGCAAAGCTCTAAGATCACATATGTAACAAGTGCGTTCCATATTTTGATCAGAGGAGTTTCAGATTTGACAGGATTGTGTTTTTGAGTGATGAACAGTTGGTGGATGTGCTCAGCCTGGTGTGAGGATCCTCGATGCCTCATCTCTGCCTCTAACAGCCGTGTGGTCCACGTAGTCATGCTCGTTGGCCCCGGTCGATCAGCAGTTATGATGTTGCCCTGCTGCGGAGAACGGCGAGGCCTGATGGACAGATCCAGATGCCACGGCGCCACTCACCTATCCCTCAAACGCAGTCAGGTGTGAAATTGATTTCACCATCATAACCTCCCCGTTGGTCTCCCTGCTCTCTGCATCACTATCTGTCTGTCAACAAGGTATAAACTATATCTCATTATAAAAAACACAAGACGTCCTAACGAGGAGCCTGACAGCAGCAGATTGATGCTCTGTGTTTAGATTCAGCTGCTCTAAAGCCAGTGTGATTGATGGAGCTGCCAACGCATCGTGGTGGGTTTGTGCTGCTGGTTTCTTTTATACTGGAGAGTCAGATTAAAGATGTTCATGTTGTCACTTTGATGGCTGATTTAGAGTAAATATGAGGAAAGAGGGAGATCAAACGCTCACTTAATCATCATCAGGAGTCACACAGCTTCTGTGGACCAGTTGGGTAAAGGCTGCCTTGACGGGTCACTGTAGTTTAATACACCTCAGTCATCCTATGGTACAACGCTCCCTCTAGTGGCTCAACTCGTTAATTTTTTTTTGACTCAAAATGCTCTGGGTTTTTTTTCTTTCCTTTTCACTGAGGTAAAAAACACACAGATCTGCATATTTGGTTCATATCAACTTTTAGAAATGACTTTATAATTTTATATCTTGACTTTTTTTATTTTAAGATGAAAACTGTATATTCTACAATCAAATTCTCAAAATTGTAAAGTATAAAAAGTCAAATAAGTGAGTAGGAACAAGAGGACATCTGTTAAGGATTCAGCTACTGTATATAGCTCAAAAGTTTGGGATCGTCTGGAAATGAGGTCGTCTCTAAGTTTGTTCAGAGGGACAGTAGGTCTTGTGTCTGCCTGCCTCCTGAAGGCCCTGAGTGACAATAATGTCACCTTTTCCCAGCTGGCCAACAAAAAAACTTTTGGAGCTTTAATCTGCAGCACTCCTCTGTCACCTGCTGATTGACAGCTCCAACCCAGGCTCTTGTTGATGACATCACCTCCAGGAAGCCCTGCAGTAGCTGTTCTGGTTCTCCCCTCCACCTTCTATGATCTCCTTCCTGATGCTGTGAAACAAGCCCGGACTGAACCCCCCTCCATGTGCCAGCATCCTCCTCCTCCCAGCATGCTCCTGTTTTATCCTCCTCTGTTCCGTTTTGACCAGTTTTCCTCATCCCTCCTCTTCCTTTCCACCCCACACCCTCCTTCCTTCTGCCTCTTCTCATCCTGTCCACTTTCCTGTCACCAGTCTTTGTCTTCTCAATGTGCCTGACAGGTGTCTGCAATTCGCTTTGGAAGAAAGCATCAGCACAAAGAATGAACTTAATCATTCTCCTGTTGCACTTTCTGTCCCACCCTTCTCTCTCCCTGTCAGTGACCCCACCCCCTGCACTCTGTCAGTCTTTTCTCATCTCTGTCCACTGCAAGCCCCACCTCCGTATCCCTCAGCACCTGTCCTCTGCCCTCTTGGCGCCTGTCCTACAGGCCGCCTCCAGCCTGCTTCAGCCTCATACTGCCCCACTCCCTGAACCTTTACCTGCAGCTCATGGTTTCAACCCCCCCCCCCCTCCCCCCTCGGCATGTCCCTCTTCACTTTTTGTTGGCAGATCATTCAGGGTGCAGATGTTGACTTCACTCCCCTCCTCCATCCTTCTCCTTCATCCAACCCCCACTTCATCTTAGTCAGCGATGTCTCCTTTTATCTTAAGGCCTCTGACTCCAATCCTCCCTTCTCATACCAGCTGGGTTTCCCTTGACCTTTTCCAGGTGCAGTTTTTTCCCCACCCCCTCATTAATGCATCCTCCCCTCATCCTCCCACGCTGTCCTTTGTCCATCTCCACTGGCAGATCTTCATCTGATGCCTGCAACAAATATGGCCTCTAGGTGCCAGCTTCCTCTGCAGCCTGGTCCACGCCCTCTCTTCCTGTCCACGTCATTCCCCCATGCTCCTCAGCTTTAATGCTCCATTTTATCTGCTCCTGCCTTTAATGGCCTGTTCCTGGTCGTGGTTGCAGCCATCTTTGGGGCCACTACTTGGATGGAAAAGCCATTCTCATCAACGCAGGCAACCAGTCGGTCACCCCAGATGCACGCTCCAGATGCCCAGAAGTTCTCAGCTCATTCTTCAGAACCTCTACAGCAAATTACATTGTCCAACTCTCAGTCATTTACCATCTCAGGTCTACCAGATACACCAGAACAACCATCCAAGATCAAGAATGCTTCATTCCAATGTAGCCTCCTTTAAAGGGTCAGTTACTGGCAAGCACCTTGAAATCCAGCCAACAAAACATCAGAGTCCCCCCTTTCTCCTCCTCTTCGCCTCTTCTGATAGGCGTGGTTGAATTTAAACAGGAGAATTGATGGTTAACGCATTAAAAGAAGAGGAATTAACTAAATGACCAGGAAGCTTTGATCCTCAAAGGTCTGCAGGACAACAACCTGACTGAACTGTCCTGAAAAGACTCCAGATGACCCTTAGAGACATGAAGACACTGAACAAGCTGAATAGTAAAGAAACTCCAAAATCAAACCTATTAGGCATTGAAAGTCCACAAATAGACAGATCTATGTTGTAGACTGCTGTCATTAAGGTGCAGTCAGCACAGGAATAGGTTTTTGTAAATAGTTTAATGGTTTCAGCCTTCTCTCCAGATGGGACTGGTGCTTTAAGAGCCCTGAAAATCCATTTTCTGCAAAGAGATTCCAGAGAGAAAAAAAAATCTTAAAACATTCACCCTTGTGTTTTTAACCTTTTGATTTCATATCCCCACCCCTGACCTACTGAACCTGGTGGTTCAGCAACAAAAAAACAATTAATAAACAGTATTACTTGAAGGAGCAGGCAGTGATGACAACAATATAAACTCCATCCTGAAGTCACCTTAGAGGAAGGCCAGAAGAAAACTGGAAATGATTCAGGTAACATACAGCCAAGTTCCACTACAGGACTTGTCAGGAATCCTAGTAAGTTTAGAGAAAAGGAAACTCTTCTTTTTAATTTTCCTGTAGACGTTTTGCTTTAACAGATGTTTTCTTGAAGACCTCAGACCCTCTCTTGTCTCTTCTGTATCATCCTTTTTCAAATGCATCTTTTAGTGAACAGTTTTATTTAATCCTGGTCTGTCTCAGTGCAGGAACACTTTCTACAAATCAGGGTCATTTTCTGGAGCCATCGCTTCCACTGCAGGAACCAGTGTCAAAAACAAACAACAAGGTAGAGATTTACCTCAGATAGTCAGCGTAGTAGTGAGATAGTTTTAAAACTACCTGGAGACTTCAGGGTGGTCAGGGAGCATGCAGTGCTTTGAATTGGTTGAGTATCCCAGCATTCCCATAACAGTTCATTAATAATGTGCAACAAACCAAGTGAACAACCAGCCAGCTGATCACAGCTCAGCAGCTGAAGGAAATGGTTATGGTCTAGTAAACAATAATGGAAATGGGGCTTTTAGCTTCACCAGTAAACGTCGACACAGATAAGCTCCAGTGACCCCTGACAGGATAAAGAAGGCTTAGTTAATGGATGGACTGAAGGGTGGGACACCATTTATGAAATCACTTCTAATCAAACCTTTATGAGCATCAACCTTTCATGATGGTTTATGCATGTTGATGGTAGAGATGTGTGGCAGACAGTTTATGCAGGTTTAAATAAAGGACACCTATAACCTCATTTATTCACTCGTATAGTGAAGATTAGAACACATTCCACCTTCCTTTAGCTGTTCAAACATTTAGTGTCACTATGGTAAATAGGGTCCAAATGAAAAGTGATCTTCATCTGGCCTAAACAACCTCCCATAGAGTCCCAGAGGCATGGAGGGGATTTTGTTCTGTTCCTTTACCTGAGTCGGGGATTGATGGCTGGAATCCTGAGATGAAATGTATGTTTTCATTGAAAACTCTTAATAATGACTAAATACAGTATTTGCTCCTGGTGATATCTGCTGACATCTGAAACAGAGAATTGTGTGTTATTCCTACAAATGACCACCAGAGGGAGTAAAGTTCTATACTTTTCTTCTTCACTGTCTTCCTTCAAACTGGGGTGTATCATTTCTATTTTTTCAGTGTTAAAAGTGTTTTGCTTATTTCTTGAATGGAATTAACCTTTTCACCATAGTCAGCTTCTACTTCCGGTTTTCCTTCTCTAACATCTGTTTTCATGAAACATTCTTGTTTCAGGCATGGACCATGCAGACTGTGTGTGTGTGTGTGTGTGTGTGTGTGTGTGTGTGTGTGTGTGTGTGTTTCTTTCTGTGTGATTCCATATTTGTGGATGTGAGCTGCACACACTCATAAAATAGTTCATTTTTAGCAGCTTTTCTGCGATTCTCCCAGCACATTTCTATTAAACATGTTTTCTGTAACTGAACTCCATATGTGCAGATTATTACCATGTGGGCCTTTGGTGAGGAATCAAATCCTCTGTTTGAATTGGTTTCACCACTCATTTGCATGTGTGAAGTTGTGATTTGTTTGTTTACCCAACAACTGGCGTAGAGATGAACTCCTCCTCTGATCTGCTGGCTGATGTTTGTATTGATGCATCTCAGTGATGTGGAAGGACAGATCGTGATGAAACCCTTCAATATAAAACTGATGCTGTTGAGCATCAGATAGAAGCAATCTTTAGACTCTTCATTAACAACAAAATCACACTATAAGTATAAAGCATGAGCATGAACACAACTGTCTTTAGGGTCTCGTTACAGTGCTTCTCCTTGGTGTGATTTGTAGTTACTGCAATGGTTTCAGTCCTTGACCACCAGCGTTTTGTTGGTCCAGAACCAAGGTGCATGGCAACTATCCAGCCACACTGCAGTGATGTCATAAATCTAAGATGGTAGCAAAAGTGAAGGAAATCTGATATTTAAATGATATTTGATGGCTAAGGTCCAAGGATATCTCTCTGCCAAACATCTGGTGAGAGTGAGTCTCACTTTTTTCTTCATTATTATTTATTCAATGCACTTTGGAACCAGTGTTGCCAACTAAACATCTCAGGTAATATATTTAGTGAGTTTTCAGACTTCATAACCTTTATGGACAGAATGGGTGCCGCCGTGGTGTGGAGGGCGTTGAGTTTGGTGGCAGGAGGATCTTGTTTCTGCCTTTGTGATTTGGTCTTCTCAGCTTCATCAGGCTCTGACCTTCAGCTCTTGCTGGGGAGGTTTGCAGCTGAGTGTGAAGCAGCTGGGATGAGGATCAGCACCTCCAGATCTGAGACCATGTTCTCGACCAGCTAGCCAACTCCGGGCTGGAAGGGAGGTCCTGCCTCAGGGTGAGGAGTTTATGTATCTTGGGGTGTTGTTCACAAGTGAGGGAAGGAGGGAGATGGACAGGTGGATTAGTGATGCAGACACTGAACCAGTCTGTCCAGAAGGAGCTGAGCCAGAAAGCAAGGCTCTCGATTTACTGGTTAATCTACGTCCCAATCCTCACCAATGGTCATGAGCTCTGGGTAATGACTGAAGGAATGAGATTGTGGATACAAGCAGCTGAAATGAGGTTCCTCCACAGGGTGGCCGGGTTCAGCCTTAGAGGTAGAGTGAGGAGTTTAGACATTCAGGAGAGACTCGGAGTAGAACCGCTGCTCCTCCACATCGAGAGGAGCCAGTGGATGTGGTTCAGTCATCTGGTCTGGGTGCCTCCTGGACGCCTCCCTGAGGAGGTGTTTTGGGTATTTCCCGCTGGTCGACTCAGAACAAGCTGGAGAACTCATCTAACAGTTTTTTTTCTTTGGCTTTAAATACAGGTTTTAAGGGACTCCTGAGGACATCAGTCTCTACAGGTTGATCCATTGCATCAGGACAACTTTTTATCTCTTCTTTTTTTTTCTAAGAGTTTTTTAATTATTTTACATTCATGTATGCAGATTGGGTTAAATGGAAATAGATCTGCACTGATTTGCATTATTATCAAAAAGTACAGAGATATTCAAAACATGTATTTTTTATTTTCTTCCCATTTAATCTAAAGATACAGTATGTAATAATGGATTAATGAACATAAAAGAATCAAAATCACAATATTTCGATTTCAAAAAGTTATTAAAGTAAAAGTCTTTGTGATGCCAAACATTTAGTTTTTTCTATCAACATTTATTGATCCTGATGTGAATCTTTAAATCAAAATGTAAAGAAGGACACTAAACTGTTAGATCTGCTATAATGTCACCATCTGAATAGTTCTGATGAAACTTTTTGTTCCATAGAATCAAACGATGAATGTCCAAGGACTCATGTTCAACTCATCTTCACCATTTTCCCATTATAATCAGATTGTTCTCACAGTACTTTATGTATAATTTTAATCATCCAACACAAAAGCCGTCCTAAACCTTTGAAACCACTCCGATGTTCAGCAGCGTGTCTGTAGACGCTTCAGCTCTCTGCTGTTTGTAAACCAGCTCAGAGGTTACATTTAGCTGTGGACTAAAAAGGGAATCACTATACTCTGAAGCTGAAGATGGCAGATGCATTGCAACTGACAAAACACTGAGGAATTGCAGTCACTTTGGTTCCCATGGTAACCAAAGGAAAATTAGCAGCAGAGGGGACTGCTGCTCCATGAATAATGTGACTCAGGTCATGAGACCGGCATTAAGCAAAGTGTGCCTCTAAGTCAGAGGGGATGTGGAGATGTAGCATTGTAACAGTGGGGTTATCTGGGTGCTGAGAGCTTAAACTATACATGATCTTTAATTTGTCTCCATCTGTGGTTCAGAAGTGGATCTGCTCTGCTGAGAATTAAAAGTCAAACATCTTCAGACCCGCTGCATGGTGGCGCAGTTGGTTAGCACTGTTGCCTCGCAGCAAGGAGGTCGTGGGTTCGCATCCCGGCTCTGCGGCCTCTCTGCGTGGAGTTTGCATGTTCTCCCCGTGCGTGCGTGGGTTTCCTCCGGGTACTCCGGTTTCCTCCCACAGTCCAAAGACATGACTGTCAGGCTAATTGGGCTGGTAAATTGTCCTTAGGTGTGAGTGGGTGTGTGGTTGTTTGTCTCGTTCGTCTCTGTGTGGCCCTGCGATGGACTGGCGACCCGTCCAGGGTGTCCCCCGCCTCTCGCCCCTTGACCGCTGGAGATAGGCGCCAGCTGCCCCGCGACCCTCTGTGGAGGAATAAGCGGCTACAGAAAATGGATGGATGGATGGATCTTCAGACCCAGTGGAGCAGGAGAGCCTCCAGAACATTTTCAAACTGGTGAGATCATTGTTAGTGGCAACAATCATCTCATCTTACCGTATAGTCAACGAAACAAAGGAGATGATTGTAGAAGAAGCAGGAATATAAATCTCTGAATGTTGACCTGGACAGCAGACTGGACTGGAGACTCAGTGAAGATGCTCACAAGAAGGGACAGAGCAGACTGGAGTCTGGAGGAAGCTGAGATCCTGTTCCGGATGTTCTGTCAGTCTGTTGTGGAGAGTTTGATCACATCTGCAGTCACCTGTAGGAGCAGCAGCATCAGAACCAGAGATCAGCTGATAAAGAAGGCGGGGCCTGTTCTGGGGACTCTGGAGCCTCTAGAGCTGATTGGACAAAGGAGGACGCTTCATAAAGTGAAGAACATGATGGACAACCCTGAGGATCCTCTGCACAATACAGTAACTCCACAACAGAGAGTCTTCAGTCAGAGGTCATCCTTCCTGAATGAGTTACTGAAACATCTAATTTCCCTGAGGAATTAATGAAGTATTTTTGATTTTGATTGATATATAGAACATATTACTAAGACTGGATGCAAAGTCCATGCATTCATTCCTTCTACATGATTATTGCTATTCTATCAGGATGTTTAAACGTTTTCTTATATCATAAAAACTATTCTGGAGGTTGGTAAGGATGATCCATTTAAGTTGCTTAAAATATATGTTATTACATTGGTCAACAGCTAATTTAAATGGGTAAATCACACCCACACTACCCAATTGTTAACTGTAAATTTTACCCAAACTGCATTTGTTCTGGACTACGGTCAGAGCCTTTGATGTCATATCTGCTGAGGACTGAAGGAACTGAAGGTTAAATGATCTTCCTGTTTATTATTCTCCTGCACTAATGTCAGGTTTTCAAAATAAAGGTTTTACAGTTCGATAAGGAAAATAACACCATTGCAACACACCTCTCGGTCTCTCGTGTGTTTTATTGCTGTGTGTTTGATGACCACACCATTACTGAGCCTCCCTCCCACTGACTCAAAGCACTCCAGTCAATTTCTGCCTGCCTCAGCTCGTATCTTCATGGCTCTCTTAATCCTTCCTGTTTACTGATTATCAGTCCGTCAACATGAAGCCTGAAAGACAAAAATCAGTTAATGAGCTGGTCTCGGTTGCCAGCAACAGAACAGATTGGTGATTCTTAGCTCTTCGTTAATGAAATAATAATATCATTTACATATTTTGTTGCATGTATCAAATCCACGTTACATAAGTCTGATCAGAACCAGAGCAAATGAAGTGTTTAATATTTAAAATGTTGATTGGGGAGGATTTTATTCATCAACATGCCTGTTCAGAAAGCACATGAATCTATAGATGACAGCAACATGAAATGAGTCACTGCTGAATGAAACTCTTTGTTTCAGTTTGTGCTGAGTTGCTTGTTCCTGGACGTGAACTTGGTCAATGAGGATTGTGTGATGTGATGAGAGTTGATTTTTCAAACAAATTAAGAACCATAAATAGGTAAAGTACATGAAAAAACAGCAATAGAATACAGACACTCCCTATATATTTTTAAAATGTGTTTTTTTGCCATTGTACTTTATTTACACGTTTGCAGTTTGATGTCAGTGTAATCACTAATGTGCTGTTCTTCATCCGGCCACCAGAGGGCGGCCATCACACTGGTTGTATAGAACACGTTAGAAGTAACGCATTTCTGTAATCCAATTACATTCGTCAAGTAACGAGTAAAGTAAAGGATTATTAATGCAAATAAAGTAATTGGATTACTTCCCAACAAACAGGCTGTGTTACTAAACCGTGGTTTTGTTGGAGCCTCCTGACTGTTCTGTCTGAGCTGCGATGTTAGTGGTAACAACAGACTGGTGTGTAGATCAACAAGTGATCACATGGAGCACAGAGAGAGCAGGAGGACAACTTTTATCTACAGACAAAAACTCCATCTCTAATCTGAGCCTGCACGGAAAGGTGGAACTCACTGGGAAACCACGGATCCCCCTGACATGACCTCTGCAGCTTCTGCATCCACTAGACAAACCTCAGACGGCCCCTCTCCTGATAAACAGGTGAAAACAGACTCAGAGAGACAGGACTTAGTGCAGCTGAACTGAAGAAGCTCAACACTGGTTGATAGATTGCCCAGGACATGGTGTCCATTTCCACTGTGAACTCTGCGTCATTCCAACGTATCGTAGAAAAATACAGACCAAGAGCATCTTCAAGCTGCAGCAGATAAAGTCATTTTCAGGATACCTTGAGAGAGAATACAACATAATGAACACTAATTTGAAGGCTAGACTTTGTGTCCATACTGCTGACGTCTGGACTGTGAATAATAAAAGATTTATGGGTATAACCATTCCTGGCTGCTCTAGCATGTAAGAGAATTAGAAGCCGGCATACAGTACCTATGATGTAATTGGAGCAGATTGAAGAAATCCACTTATATGGACTGCTAAGGTGTTGCCACTGTAATGGATAATGCATCCAATTTTGACAAAGCATTCAAAGTATGTCAGCCCTGTAAGTTGGAGTCTGAATGAGAAAATGAAGAAGGTGATGACGAGGAACGGACTTTTACAGATGTTAGAAGCTCTATCAGCCACATCTGGTGTTGAACAGTTTAGTCTCCCTCCACACTACAGATGTGCACTAACCTGATTTCAACAAGTGATGTTGACAAACATCTAAATTCCTCTGCAGACACCAAGGCTGTATATTATCATCATCATGAATCGTAATCATTTCATCAACAGACGATTATGATCAAATAATAAAATTGCCTCAACCTGTTTCTGACATCTTCAAAAAAAGGACTCATAACTTCAATCCTGAAATCCGTTGACTCTGACCAAGTTAGCAACTACAGACCGATCACTATCTCACCGGCCATATGTTTGAAAAGTCAACAGCAGAGCAGCTAATTACGTAGTTTCCTGGATAAAAATCAGTTTCTTCACCTGGAACAGTTTGGGTTGGCTCAGAATATTCAACAGTTCTGGCCTCCTCCTACCTTACAGAGAATATTAAAAGGTCTTTAGATGGCAGCAATGTAGTTGAAGCAGTGTTCTTAGATCTGATTAAAAAAAAACTTTGACAAAGCAAATCATGAGATGCTCCTACATAAACTCACCAAATTCAGTTTCTCTCACACAGCTATTAACTGGTTAAAACACAGAGAACAGCAAGTCAGAGTAGATGGAATTAAAGCACGCTTTCACAACCGCAGTTGGAGTTCCACTAGGGGCCATTTTAGGACCATTGCTTTTTGTCCTATGCAACCTGACAGTTGTATAGAAGTTCAGTGTCAAATGTATGCAGATGATTACATCATTTATGTAACAGCAAAGACTCCCCAACAGGCTGCAGAGTTACTGAACAGACAGATGGGAACGTGCCTAAGTGGTTTACGTTTTGACTCTGAACTGCAGCTAAATGGTCTCCGTGTTCTTCACAATCAGATGTTAAACCTGCTTCACTGTTATCACTGACCAGAGAGAAATCTAAACAGTGGATGAGTTTAAATATCTGGATGTTGTTTTGGATTACGATCCTAAATTTGAGGCCCACATCAGGAAAGTGTCCAGAACCATTAAGACCAACCTTAACTGTTTTCACCTCATCAGTGTTTACCGATAAAAGCTGCCCAGTTGTACCTGCTGCCATGATTCTGTACCGCGGTGAAGTTGGTTTCAAGTTGGATATTGGAAATTCGACAGATATTCACGCTGAGCTACACGGCGATGGATTTTATACCGTGCGATGCCACTGACACCGCGTTCGCTCTTGAGTGCAGAACTCGACTTAGGGACCATCAACAAATAAACATTCGGTCGAAATGCTTAAACAGGAAAAAGCTCCCAGGTCATGTGACCAAGAGACTCGAAATCGATTTCTAATTGTGTTCCTAAACTTGACTGATGAGACACAGCTGCCTTTAACATATTTTACATAATTTCATGTGTTTTTTATCAACAGTTTTATGGAAAATTAAGGAATTTTCTTCTATAGCTTCCAGGTCATGTAACCAAATGACTCCCAATTCAATTCCTAATTGGTTTCCTAAACTGGACTAACGAGACACAGCAGTTTTTAACATTTTTAGAATAATTTCATATTTTTTATCAGTATTTTTATGGAAAATTATGGAATTTCTCTCAATAGCTTCCAGGTCATGTGACCAAATGACTCCAAATCAATTCCTAATTGTGTTCCTAAACTGGACAAACAAGACACAGCAGTTTTTAACATATTTGACATAAATTCATGTTATTTATGAAAATTTTAATGGAAATTTATGGAATTTTCTTCAATAGCTTCCAGGTCATGTGACCAAATGACTCCAAATCAATTCCTAATTGTGTTCCTAAACTGGACAAACAAGACACAGCAGTTTTTAACATATTTGACATAAATTCATGTTATTTATGAACATTTTAATGGAAAATTATGGATTGTTCTTCAATAGCTTCCAGGTCATGTGACCAAGAGACTCGAAATCGATTTCTAATTGTGTTCCTAAACTTGACTGATTAGACACAGCTGCCTTTAACATATTTGACATAAATTCATGTTATTTATGAAAATTTTAATGGAAAATTATGGATTTTCTTCAATAGCTTCCAGGTCATGTGACCAAGAGACTCGAAATCGATTTCTAATTGTGTTCCTAAACTGGACTAACGAGACACAGCAGCTTTTAACATATTTGACATAAATTCATGTTATTTATCAACATTTTAATGGAAATTTATGGAAATTTCTTCAATAGCTTCCAGGTCATGTGACCAAGAGACTCCAAATCAATTCCTAATTGTGTTCCTAAACTGGACAAACAAGACACAGCAGTTTTTAACATATTTTGAATAATTTCAATTTTTTTATCAGTATTTTTATGGAAAATTATGGAATTTCTCTCAATAGCTTCCAGGTCATGTGACCAAATGACTCCAAATCAATTCCTAATTGTGTTCCTAAACTGGACTAACAAGACACAGCAGTTTTTAACATATTTGACATAAATTCATGTTATTTATGAACATTTTAATGGAAATCTATGGATTTTTCTTCAATAGCTTCCAGGTCATGTGACCAACAGACTCCAAATCAATTCCTAATTGTGTTCCTAAACTGGACTAACGAGACACAGCAGCTTTTAACATATTTGACATAAATTCATGTTATTTATCAACATTTTAATGGAAATTTATGGAAATTTCTTCAATAGCTTCCAGGTCATGTGACCAAGAGACTCCAAATCAATTCCTAATTGTGTTCCTAAACTGGACAAACAAGACACAGCAGTTTTTAACATATTTTGAATAATTTCAATTTTTTTATCAGTATTTATATGGAAAATTATGGAATTTCTCTCAATAGCTTCCAGGTCATGTGACCAAATGACTCCAAATCAATTCCTAATTGTGTTCCTAAACTGGACAAACAAGACACAGCAGTTTTTAACATATTTGACATAAATTCATGTTATTTATGAACATTTTAATGGAAAATTATGGATTGTTCTTCAATAGCTTCCAGGTCATGTGACCAAGAGACTCCAAATCAATTCCTAATTGGTTTCCTAAACTGGACAAACAAAACACAGCAGTTTTTAACATTTTTTTAAATAATTTCATATTTTTTATCAGTATTTTTATGGAAAATTATGGAATTTCTCTCAATAGCTTCCAGGTCATGTGACCAAATGACTCCAAATCAATTCCTAATTGTGTTCCTAAACTGGACAAACAAGACACAGCAGTTTTTAACATTTTTTTAAATAATTTCATATTTTTTATCAGTATTTTTATGGAAAATTATGGATTGTTCTTCAATAGCTTCCAGGTCATGTGACCAAGAGACTCGAAATCGATTTCTAATTGTGTTCCTAAACTTGACTGATTAGACACAGCTGCCTTTAACATATTTGACATAAATTCATGTTATTTATGAAAATTTTAATGGAAATTTATGGAATTTTCTTCAATAGCTTCCAGGTCATGTGACCAAATGACTCCAAATCAATTCCTAATTGTGTTCCTAAACTGGACTAACGAGACACAGCAGCTTTTAACATATTTGACATAAATTCATGTTATTTATCAACATTTTAATGGAAATTTATGGAAATTTCTCTCAATAGCTTCCAGGTCATGTGACCAAGAGACTCCAAATCAATTCCTAATTGTGTTCCTAAACTGGACAAACAAGACACAGCAGTTTTTAACATATTTGACATAAATTCATGTTATTTATGAACATTTTAATGGAAATCTATGGATTTTTCTTCAATAGCTTCCAGGTCATGTGACCAAGAGACTCCAAATCAATTCCTAATTGTGTTCCTAAACTGGACAAACAAGACACAGCAGTTTTTAACATTTTTTTTAATAATTTCATATTTTTTATCAGTATTTTTATGGAAAATTATGGAATTTCTCTCAATAGCTTCCAGGTCATGTGACCAAATGACTCCAAATCAATTCCTAATTGTGTTCCTAAACTGGACAAACAAGACACAGCAGTTTTTAACATATTTGACATAAATTCATGTTATTTATGAACATTTTAATGGAAATCTATGGATTTTTCTTCAATAGCTTCCAGGTCATGTGACCAAGAGACTCGAAATCGATTTCTAATTGTGTTCCTAAACTTGACTGATTAGACACAGCTGCCTTTAACATATTTGACATAAATTCATGTTATTTATGAAAATTTTAATGGAAATTTATGGAATTTTCTTCAATAGCTTCCAGGTCATGTGACCAAATGACTCCAAATCAATTCCTAATTGTGTTCCTAAACTGGACTAACAAGACACAGCAGTTTTTAACATATTTGACATAAATTCATGTTATTTATGAA
>SSNR01000012.1:997004-1054532 GCA_006937965.1 Callopanchax toddi
GAAGCTATTGAGAGAAATTCCATAATTTTCCATAAAAATACTGATAAAAAATATGAAATTATTCTAAAAATGTTAAAAACTGCTGTGTCTCGTTAGTCCAGTTTAGGAAACCAATTAGGAATTGAATTGGGAGTCATTTGGTTACATGACCTGGAAGCTATAGAAGAAAATTCCTTAATTTTCCATAAAACTGTTGATAAAAAACACATGAAATTATGTAAAATATGTTAAAGGCAGCTGTGTCTCATCAGTCAAGTTTAGGAACACAATTAGAAATCGATTTCGAGTCTCTTGGTCACATGACCTGGGAGCTTTTTCCTGTTTAAGCATTTCGACCGAATGTTTATTTGTTGATGGTCCCTAAGTCGAGTTCTGCACTCAAGAGCGAACGCGGTGTCAGTGGCATCGCACGGTATAAAATCCATCGCCGTGTAGCTCAGCGTGAATATCTGTCGAATTTCCAATATCCAAATTGAAACCAACTTCACCGCGGTTGATTACCGTCCCATCTCTCACACTGTGTGACTGATTGGAGCCGAGCCACTCGATCTGCTTTAAACCCATGATGTTTTTGTACAAGCAAGCCTTAAACGTTTTGGACCAAAAACCAATGAAGTGGCACCACTGTAAAATACAGGAGAAGTACAGCCTGTTTAACTCCAAAAGTCCAACCAAGAACTACTGTAGGTTTGCAAATGAGCCTTTGGCTAGAAAACCTCTGTACAAACAACAGTTGCATCATCCTAACAGGTAACATTGTCTTCTTGTGCTGTCCTTTTTCAAAAAACTCAACAAACCTAAATTACATCTCGTACAGTATTGATAGCACATGAGATGGTTTAGTTCAGTAAAGTCCACAAAATAATTACAATAGCTGATTATATAGTAAAGTAAATAAATCTTAGTTATGTCATATTGTATTTTACAAGTCATCATATCTTGTTTTGATGCTATAGACAAGAAGGACTAATTCTAGCGTGCACTTGTCCCATGTTTGAACTTTGATGGCTGAGAGGTGAGGTCATGTGACGACATGACAACAAAGTGCCGTAAAGCTGCTCCTACAACTGACAATGCTAATGTGTCCCAACTCCCAGCCAGCCAACCCAGCAGAAATGGACAGAGAGCTTCTTAGCAAAAAAAGAAGTAACTTACTCTTTAAGGTAAGGGTAGGAGCTGGAGGTTCTGAATCAGTTCCCAAATCTCAAAAAGATCAACGTACATGAAATACAACACTCCAACTCCGTACAGGGCTGAGAGGTCAGTTGATTTATAACGTATTCAGATTGTATGTCTTGGAAAAGTAGCTAACTAAAGTACTTAGTAAAGTAACCAATTTTGAAGATAAGTAATCGCTAAAATAACTGGATTACTTTCTTGGAGAAGTAATCAGTAATTAATAAGTAATTATTTTTTCCAAATAACTTGACCAACACTGATTGTCACAGAATATTACAAATAAAATGAGTTGTGAAAAGAATTGTGTTCACAACGGGTCGCTGTCGCCGGTGTGCATCACCGGTGCTGACGTGTGTGTGCTGCGTGCGTGTTTCGGATGAGCTGTGATTATGTGTGTCGTCGTTGTTGCACGACGCGAGTGTGTGTGTCGGAGGTCCTGCACATGTGTGTCTACTATCTCCAGAGGCCTTGTGAGCACTCATTCTGCTCTGCAACAGGATGTGAAGTTCGTCAGATCGCGGGCTGTGCCATCAGAACCGCGAAAACGTCAGTCCACAAAGGCACGTTCAGGCAGTAGGTTCTGGTGCATGCATGAAATCTGGTGTGCATGCATACTGGCAGAACGGTTATGTGCAACCCTGGCTATAATATGAAATATGAACACCAGAGCAGTGTGTGTGCTTCTTCTTTCTCCACCACAGCATCACACATAGACAGGACTAACTACACTACCAAGACCGACGGTAGTGGATGCACCATGCTGTAGAGTGTAACCCAGAGGCTAGGCACACAAACAGGAGACACACATACCTTAATGAAATTAATGGTTTATTCAGCTTTTTACTTTTTTTAACTTGACAAAGTGCCCAAGTGCCACTAAATTGACCTGCATTATTGATCACCTGTCACAGGTATAGATTAGAAGGAAGATCAATGGAGCATCTTTCCAGCCTGAAGCGAAGCAGTGACTGTTGAATGATGGTTCAACCTTTTAGATCCAGCAGTGTGTTTGGATTTGTGTTAGTGTGAGGGAGCAGGCTGGGTTATCAGTCACAGCACCCCCACCAGGTTTACACACGATTTCCTGAGGAAGCACAAATATTCTTATTTTAATTCACTAGAAATGTTGTTGCAGTAAATCAAATTTGTACAAAAAAAAAAAAAAACATAAAAAAATGAAAGATTAATTTGAATATACTTGAACACAATCTCAATTATTAAAAAAAAAAAAAAACCATAATAATATGTTTACGTGTTCAAAAGAAGCAGGAAGAAGCATAAGCTCTTTATTAAAAAGAGCCTGCTCCTTCTCCATCTTGTTCAGAATAAAAACCGTCCTTGTTTACATTAGCTTAGCATGTTATTAGCTATAGTCGCCTTAGGCTACATGTTTACATAAACATATAATTGCATCATAAATTCCCACATACAAAATATTTGATCTTTCCTCCTTCTGACAAACATACACACAGAAATAAATGGATATGAAAACAAACATTCTGTTACAGTTCAAGGGTTCTAACTAATTGTGACTTAATGAAAATCATTTGATCATTAAACAGGTTCTAGTCCAGCCTCAAGTGTGCAAAAACACACCAAACAAGTCAGAGTCCTTCACTCAAGTGGAAAACATTTAAGACTCGTTTCCATCAAGATGAATTATAAAAACCCAACAGCTCTATCCTCTATGACTCTATGAGCCACAGCCAGCAGGCTAAAGGTTAAAGTTCATGACAAGACTGGACACATGTGGCTGGTTTTAAATGGTTTCGGGGGGCTGACCAGTCCAGGAAACATAGCAGCACAACGTAAACCGTTTGTGTTGTTTGAGATGAGACCAAATTACAGATGATGCACAAGTTCTGTTTCACTTTTAGATTTAGTTTTTATTTATTGGATAATAACATGATGACATATGTTAGAGGTTAGATCAGACTATTTATAGGACCTGTTGAAGACCAGGTGTTTTTAAATAGTTCATCCAGCGCTGTGAAAACATGAGCCTAACTGGTTTTAACTCTCCTGGTGACAACAACTACAATCCAGTGTTTGTGATAACTAATGATGAGTCTCTCACATCACTGTGGAGGAATTTTGTTCAACTCTTCTTTACAGGATTGGTTCAATTCAACCAAATTGGAGGATTTCCCAGCATAAGCAGTATATTTAAGGTCAGACGTTCTCCTTGATTCTGTCACTTACAGCCAGCGGTCCAGGTCCTGAAGACCAGACCATCACACCACCACCACCAGTCTGACTGTTGATGATGATATTTATGAAATTCAAATATAAAGAATGGGTATTTAATGACAAAGTACTGATTGTGTTTGTTTAGATCCTCCTGGTGGAGCTTCTCCCTCATCTTCTCTGAGTCTCAGCCATGTTGAAGATCATCATCATCACTGAGGGAGAAATGATCAACATTCAGAACCTGTTGTGTTCTTTCTCTGCTAACTTTGTCTGATATTTACTTGCTGATCTGACACATTTAAGTGGGACAAAAAACACACACACACACACAAAAAAAAACAATACAGGACTCACTGTGTGTGAAATTATTTTACTTTCTTTACTGGTTTCATGTCTCCACTGGTGAAATTATTACTTAAAAAAAATCTTGCACAAACTAGCTGCACCAAACACATGTAGGTGAATAAACTTGCTTCATGTGTGCTTTGCTAAGAGGACACTGGGCTGGATGAGGTCCTGACAGAACAGCTCTCAGCCTGTAAGGAGACAACAGAAAACATCACATGAGCTCTTTGGACACAATTAAGGCTTTTATTTACAACCTTCTTTTCTGTGAGCATCATTATTAGGTCCAGAGAAATAAACGTTAAAGCTGTGAATAGTGTAATTCTAACAGGTTCAAAATAAACAAAACAGCGTCTGTTTGTAGCACAGAGTACTAGCAGCTCAATGTCAAGAGGACCTCATTCCCTCTGTCTCCCACGCACATTTACACAGGTGCTACAACGACAACACTTATATGCACGTATTGTTGGATTTCAGCAATAAATGACTCATCAAATCAGCTCAAAGGGTTCATTTTAATTGAACAACATATATAAAGATAAAACTCAAATTCACTTATCATGATTTAATGAATTAGTTCATGGTTTTTGCAGGAACACACGTGTTGAAGTTCAGGCCCCTGCACAGCCAGACAATGTGCTTTATGTTGCTTTGGGGAAAAAAAGAAGAGAGACCTATTCTATTCATGCATTCACACAAACAAACACCTACATGTATTGGGATCTGCTCTGAGGATCAAAGCAGACCAAGGTTTGATGCACACATTTCAAAGCACGTCTCCTCCAAACAAACAGCGCACTAAAAGCATGCAGACAGCCTGCCAGCTGAGCTGTGAGCTGCTCCGTGCTGCAGGCCCTGGAGCTGGAGCTGCAGCAGGCCGGCTCTAGGACCCAGCGCGGCCCCTGAGGTTCTCGTGTGGAGCTGAGGAGGACCGAGATGAGCTCCTTCTTCTCTCCTATCACGATTCACATCGCGGCTCTGAGAGCTGGAGGATGCTGCTGAACGGGGTCGTCTAAAAGCTGAATCTTCTTTTGTTCTTTTTTTTTTAGTTCATTTATTTATTTTTATGTTTTTTTTTTTTTTAAATCTATTTATGAGCTCCATCCGGCTGCGTTCCGTTGCTGATCAGATGATGAGAGCCAGCGCAGCGTGTGGGCTGGAGTCAGGAACCATCACTCAGGCTCATTTAAACACGTTTCTTCTCAACTTTTTCTAACACCTTCGACGGTTCCAGCTGCAGCAGCAGGTACTTTCTGCACTTGAGGTGAGTCCCCCTCCCCCTCCCCGTCCACTCCTTCCTGGACATCATTTATAGCGGGTTTTTTTTTCACGCTGTCACTGAGGGAGACGTTGAGGAGCGTGGGAGAGAAGCCTCCTTCCCTTCATTCTCTCTCTCTCTAAATGGAACGGATTTTTAAATGCATTTCATTTATTTGTAATCAAATGCCCTGAAACATTAGGATCCCATGTTTCTGGGTAGATAAATGAGCGCGTGGGACGTGACAGTGAATACTAATTACTGTCAGATGCTGTCTCCGCCCCTTTTTCTCCCCCATCCGTCTATTTCCACCCCTCCTTTTTTAAAAATGGTTTATTTTGCTGCATGCTGAAGGGGAACCCCCCTGAAATCGGGATTCTAGAGCCGTATCTGGTCACTGTTAAGGTCATCCGGTTAAACTGAACCTCCGTCCATTCCAGCGGCTGCCAGGCGTTGGAGCGGCCATGTGTCTCAGGGAGAGCACATCTTCTTCTCCCCTCCTCTGCCTGCTGCTGCTGCTCACAGCTCTGTGGGAGATCAGGTGAGTCCTTTGAATAGGAGACACCTTGAAGGGGTGATGGTCTCCACACACACACACACACACACACACACACACACACACACACACACACACACACACACACACACACACACACACACACACACACACACACCGCTCTCTGTTTGTATCTAGGTCAGGTGGACACATGGATCTTATCAAATCAAAAATACTTTATTAATCCCAGCTGGAAATGAGATGTTTCAGTAACTCGTTAGATGTTTGTTTTTTTTTGTGTCTGTTAGCTGTAGATCTGAAGGAGACTCTGACTGAAGACACTCTGTTGCTGGATTATTATAGTGGTTTAATATCTGGGCTGCAGAGATGATATTTCACAGCAGCATGTTCTGGATGACATCATCTGTTGTTGACAAGCACTGCTAATCCACCTCCTTTGCTTTTCCTGCTCCTCTTCAAATCTTTGTCTGCTGGTGTCGTCTGAAAGCTGCAGAGAGACGTTTGATTCAGGATCTGATCCTGCAGCCACGTCTCAGTGAAACACACGATGCTGAACTCCTGATATAGAAGAGATCCCACATTATAGATGGAGGTGATGGTTTAAACTTCATCTTCCTCTCTCTGCCTTGCTCCTTGTCTCCTCCTCTTTAACGGCGATTTTAGGGAGTAGTTTGGAGCTTTTGAGCTGCTCCCTCATAAGCAAGTCTCTCGTTGCCATGGCTATGCATCATAAGAATAAAGTAAAAAGTTTACTACAATAATGCTCCAAGCAGCACAGCATTCAAACCAGAACACACAAAAAAATCTCTCAAATAAAGTAACGTCTCTAATCTGAAAAACAAAAAATAGGAAAAATTCACAGAACAAAAATCTGCCACCCTACACCATTCTAGGATTATGTGTGTCCCCCAGAAGTGATCATGTGATAAGTCGTGATAATGAGCACAGCTTCAGTCCAGCTGTAAAGCCAACCTGATGGACGTGTGGGAAATTATCCAAATTTAACTTCACAATGCTGACATGAGCAGTTCTCACCTTTATGGTTGCTAGGGGCTCATTAACTCTACTCACTCACATTAGTGTGATCACATGACCTCTTTCGCTTCAAGAACGGACAGGTTTGGAGGAGAAGTCAAAAGCCCTGCTCCTGTAGAGCGGCAGATCAGGTCAGCTGCTACAAACACGCTGGGACTGTCAAACAATAACGGAACAGACAATGTTAGAAACACTTTATTGGGGACACCTTACTGGTACAAGGTTAGACCTCTTTTTA
This sequence comes from Callopanchax toddi, assembly GCA_006937965.1. Taxonomy (NCBI): domain Eukaryota; kingdom Metazoa; phylum Chordata; class Actinopteri; order Cyprinodontiformes; family Nothobranchiidae; genus Callopanchax; species Callopanchax toddi. Next base: position 1,003,767 of record SSNR01000012.1, read on the forward strand.
TTTTCAGAACCTCCAAAATTCTTCTTGTCAGATTCAATAAGCTGTTGGAACCATTCCTCAGAGGTTCTGGTCCACGTTGACATGACAGCATCACTCAGTTCCATCCATGATGTGAGTCTCCTGTTCCTCCACATCCCAAAGGTTCTGGACTGGACTGAGTGAGATCTGGTGACTGTGGAGGTCACTGGAGTCCAATGAACTCATCCTAATGTTTAGGAAACCAGTTAGAGATGATCTGATCTTTGTGACGTGGAGCATTATCCTGCTTGAAGTAGCATCAGAAGATGGTCCACTGTGGTCATAAAGGCATGGACATGGTCAGCAACAGTACTCAGGTAGGCTGTGGAGGTTAAACCAGGATCGGTTGGGACAAGACCTACCCCCACCATTACACAACCAGCAGCCTGAACCGTTGATACCAGGCAGGATGGATCCATGTTTCATGATGTTGACGCCAAATTCTGACCGTCTGAATGTTGCAGCTGAAATCGAGACTCAAAGTTTCTCCAGTCTCTTCTGGTCCAGGTCTGGTGATCCTGTGTGAGTTGTAGCCTCAGTTTCCTGCTGTTAGCTGACAGTAGAGACACCTGGTGAGGTCTCCTGCTGCTGTGGTCCATCTGCTTCAGGATCAGACATGGTGTTCTACAGACCTTCCATCATCTAGAACGTTGTACAGTTTTTTGAGATGATGTGTTGTAAACTGGCTCCTTATAAATAAACTGAGTTGAACTGAACTGGAACCAGTTTGATCATCCTCCTGTAACCTCAGACATCATAAAGACATTTGAATCCACACAGCTGCTGCTCAACAGATATGTTCCCTTTTGTCAGACCAGCCTCTGTAAACCCTGGAGAAGGTTGTGGGTGAAAATCCCAGCAGACACGTTCAAACTCACTTAAATCTCACTTCTTCCTCATCCTGATGCTCAGTTCGAACTTCAGCAAGTCGTCTAATCACGTCTAGATGCCTTAATGCATTGAGTTGCTGTCATGTGATTGGCTGATTGACTGTGTTAGGAAACGCTAGCATGGGCATACCTAATAAAGTGGCCTGTCAATGTAAATAAGGTTACTAAAGTCACCTTGAGGTGAATTCCCACAGACAAAGAGCCAGTTTTGGAGAATTGTCCTTCTCTCTGCTTGTGAGGCCTCTGTCAGACATGTAGGAGGTGAACAGCTGTGAAGGATACACATGAGCTGCCTCAGGTTCACATCAATGGATTTTTGTTACTGACATCACTTCATTTATTAAAATCGAGTTTTTGCCAATAGTGTGAAAAAAGGACAATTAGCTCCAGGAACAGTGTGTGCTCTAACTCTATGGTGACATCACAAATTAGCTTGTCTTCTACAGACTTAAAGCCATGTTGCATTGGTCTTTTGGTATTTTGCATCTAGGATGTTTTTTCTCCTCTAATTAGACCTTATTGGGACGAATGAGAGATTTAAGTTAAGCTAGCATTAACTATGTTTGTGAATATATTCAGCTTTTCATCCCTTCCTTCTCCCCAACTGACCTTGCACTCTTTTTGTGAAATAACTGACCTTTTTAAATTTTTTTTAAATCAAATAGAGAAAATCAATAATATATTATTAACCCATTTAGTTTAATAAAAGATGTGACTTGATACACTGCTCATAAAATTAAAGGAACACTTAGCTTCAGCGTTCTTGGTGTTAATGAAATTAACAACAGGTGAAACAATGAGACGACCCCAAAACCAGGAATGCTTATGCAGCTGGAGGACACAGACTACTGACTGCTTCTCAGTAGTTTTGCATCTGGCTATAGTCAGTGTCTCTACTGGTACCATGAGGAGATACCTGGACCCTACAGAGGTTGAACAGGAAGTCCTCCTCCCTCAGGATGGAACATCAGTATGTTTCATTACCAGAAGGTCTGCTGGAGCTCCCTGCAAAGTCTCAACAGCATGGAGGAGCTTCCAGGAGACAGGCTGTTACTCTAGGAGGTCTGGACAGGGCTGTTGGAGGTCCTTAAATCATCCCCAGCACCTCTACCTGCTCCTTTGTTCAACGAGTAACAGGATGAGTACCAGAGTCCTACAGATGACCTCCAGTGGGCCACTGGAGTTAACGAGTCTGACCAAACCATTAGAAACAACCTTCTCTTGTCTGTGCTTTCCACACACGAGAGAAGGTTGATATTGAGCTCATGAGCTAGAGGTGAGAAGGTCTGGAGAAGCTGTGGTGAACGTTATGCTGCTGCTGATGCATGATGGGTTTGGTGGTGGGTCAGTGTTGGTCTGAGGAGGGAGATCCATGGAGGAACACACAGGATGGAACCCTGACTACCACTAGGTATCAGGATGAGATCCATTGTTAGACCCGTCACTGGTGCAGTGGGTCCTGAGTTTTTCCTGGTGCGTGATAATGGCCAGCCTCATGTGACAAGTGTATGTAGGCCACAGCTGCCAGTCCACGCTTGTGGAAGTGAATTTGGTTCAATGAAAAAGTGTAACCAGTAATCATTAATATGTGTAATCAAATATAATGTCAGTGCTATGGAGACTGATGATGATATTTTTGTTTCCCATTAAAACCAGTGAAATGATGCTGTCCATCAGCTCAGACTCAGGTGTTTCATTCAGGTGAATCCTGCTTGTATTTATGCAACATTGAACTGAAAACTCGACTCATGATAATGAGGCTGGCTGCACTGAAGTGGTGTTCAAAAAGCAAAACGCCTGTTTTCTATCCCCTATATACTAGGGCACTGTATAGTGAACATGATGTAGAGAGTGAGTGAGTGAACAGCTGGACACTTCAAACACAGCCTCTCCTTCTCACACACATGCTGCAGTTAAACAGGTGAACTTGAATGTTCTTTGTTCCACGTGACACCTTCACCTTGTAAAACATATTTCAATAGATGAAGAACACTAATCCACTGTGCATAATTATCAACAAGTCAAACAAATGGAACAATAAATATGCTCTACAGCCACTTTTAAACATTGTAATCTTTTTATTTTTCACATCATCTAACTGAGGGTGTAGGTAGACTACCAGAGTCCATCGAGATGGGACGGGGGTTACTCTGCCCTGGATGTCCATCAGCTCAGCTTAGTAGCATGCTTGGTGTAGGGTTTTACAGTCCTCCTAAATCTAGTGATGTCTTGACTTGGGGATTGAAGAGACTTTGGAGGGTCAGCGTTACTCCTGATGATGCAGGATTGTGTTCAGCCAGCCCACACTGCTGGTCCTCTGGTTGAGCTAAGTCCATCATAGAGTGAAGACATCTGCTGGTTTACAAGTTGGATATGTCGCTGACTCCTTGGTACATCACTTTGACTTTCACTAGAGTTTAGGAGCCTGGTGTAGCCTCCCTGTAGCCCACAATCACATTGGTAGTCCAAGTATTCTCCCCACCAGTTTTTATTTGAACTTTGTCACCACTAGTGAGTGGTGGGGGAGGTTTAATGGAGTGTCTGTGATTGTGCTACTTTTCGTAGCACAGCTTTGTTTTAGCATATTTTTTCTTTTAAAGCCTCCAGGTTTGGCCACATCGGCTGCAAGTTCTCTTTCAACAATAGAAGCGTTGTGCAAATTACACGAACCATCAGCAGCCTGGCAGGACTCAGAAGAGCCAGGTGGGGGTCATCCTTTCTCAGAATCCATTTTGCAGTCTTACAGCATCTTCTGCCATGCTGTCAGATGGTGGAAAATGAGGACTGGATGTAACATGTTGTAATTCATACTCTGCTGTGAACTGAGGACCACTATATTAACTTGTTGGGTTCCCCAGAGCAGTGTTTTTCAACCTTTTTTGAGCCAAGGTACACTTCGTCGTTGAAAAATATCACAAGGCACACCGGGGGGGTTACTAACCTAACAAGAATGACTAAAGCCTGTCACAACTTCCCTCAAAAGCCCAGACAAATCAGATGAGATGAGCTCTGAGCTCATTGACGGTTGATAAAGTTATCGGATGAATTTTGTCCAATTAAACATTTTTAACACTAAAACACATTGATCTGTCATCAGAGGTCTGTCTCCTTTAACTTTACAGCTGTTTTCTGAGGCTCACTCTGTTTTAATAGTTTTACTGTAGAAACTTTCTCATCTCCTGACAGTAAAGGATTACATTTAGTTTACAGGTGACCTGATTAAATCATCAACTCTCTTTTTTACTATCAAATAACTTTAAACTGATTTATTTCACCTGTCAAAAAGTGATTGTAGCATCCAGTTTATCAGTAATCTGCCCTAAAATTATTTTATTTCCCTACTGTTAATTTCAATATCCACATCATAGGACTCTTTCATCATGTTTTTGTTTAATAAAACTATTTTTGGAGGAATTGAACATTAGTATTAATGTAAGTCTCTGAAAACAAAGACAAACCTCTGATACAATCATTGACAGATCAATGTGTTTTTAGTGTTGATATTGTTTGATATGTTGAATTTTAAGCTGTCAGTTATTATGCTGAGAAACGCAGCTTGAGCGGCGCGCGCTGCCATATTCACGCTATTGAGAGGCGCGTGCACACTGAGTTTGGAGGTGATCAGATAACGTCATCCATCCTTCAGCCAAAGTGAGGAGACATGGCAGAAAATAACCAATGGGCTGCTCAGACCGTCAAAAATAAACTGTTGTGCTAACTTCTAAGAGTTTTTTTTTATGTTGACTTATTTATTTATTTAGCTGAATGCTCGAAGGATCAAAGTAAAACGGTGTTGGTCCAGTCCAGTGTCAGTGGACCCGCTGATCTCCTGGTTTAGTGGACCAATCAGATCAAAGTATGAATTTAAAAACGTCTGGACCGTCGGTTCACCAGAGACCCAGATCTGCTGATGCAGAGCGTGGCCGGTGTTCTGCCCAAATTCTGCCAAGTTTTTGCCGTGGGTCCACGACTCGCTTGGCGGCGGCCCCTCCCAGCCGAACATGTCCAAACCACAGACTTGATGCGGTCCAGTTCGGGGGAGGAGGGGTTCCAGATGCCGAGCGTGTTGCGGGCCGCGGGAGCTTCTCGACGCGCGTCTCCCCCTGGCACCGGCTCGCTGCCGGGTGCTGTCGCTGGACCCGGTCCAGGTCCTGGATCTGCTGCACGTCTGACTCCAAACAGAACCCGAGTCTGCCATTTGGTGATGACTGGCACAGACGCGCGACAATGGAATATTATTTGTAGATAATAATTTAGTTTAAAAAAAAAATTTTTTTAGACCAATAGGTGAAATTGAATAATTTCCCGCGGCACACCTGAAGATCTCCCACGGCACACTAGTGTGCCGCGGAACAGTGGTTGAAAAACACTGCCCCAGAGCATCGGGAGATGCTTTACAGCTTTGGTGTGACGGTTTCCATCTTTGCCTTTGGCAGAACTAAGATTTTAAGCCATTTGGAGAAGAAGTCCATTACAACTAGGTAATGACAACCTTTATGTTTACACAGGTCAGCCAGGAGCTTCTGCCATGGTGTTTCAGGCAGTGCAGAAAGAAAGCGTAAGAAAGAGATGTCTGGATCAGGGTTGAGCCAAAAACGGCAGCGAAATGCGCTGAGCAGGACGCGCAGTGTGCAAACACTCCAGCTTGGCCACTGATCTCCAAATTTAACGCGTTCATCAGGAAGCCCTGGCCTCACTGCTGCAGCAGTGTGTTCACGTTCTTGTGACTGGATGCACGGAGGATTTGTCACTGCGGCCCATTTTAACTTGGGCGCAGCGCGCAGGCAGGGGCGCTGCCAGGGATTTTGGGCCCCATGAAAAAATATCAATTTGGGCCCAATGGCGGCTCGTCCATAGGGATTAGAAACATTTTTGGGCCCCCTGGCATTCGTGGGCCCTTAGAATCATCCTAACCTTTCCCCCCTTTACGGCGCCCTTGCGCGCAGGACAACGAGTTCGGTGGTGAGCTGCGCCCCATTCAGCTTTGCGCTGCTGCCACTGAGCGACAAACGCACGCTGGATGCGGTGCACAGTTTTCACTGCCTCCTATAGCATCAACACTCATTAAGATTCATGAATCCTTTGGAACACAGAGATCGACGGGTTGGCCGCCCCTCTTTACACTGATTTATTTTAAACATTTTGATATTATGATTACTATAAATGAGATTTTTCGCAAGCCTGAATTCTTTTGGTGAACTGGAAAAAGCCAGTCTCTGTTTGTTCCCCTCATATTTGTTGTAATCTTCCAAGACTTGAATATGTGTGTGGTGTCTGCCTTCTCCTGGAGCAGAGGAGTGAACCTCTGTTTCCCGTCTGGCTACGCTTCTGGCTCACACTCAGAAATCCGTCCACAGCTCTGTCCTTTTCTCTGACACCATGTGGCGTTTGGGTAAACAACACAAATAATCAGGCGCTGGTTGGAATGTGGCGGTTCTTCATCGAATACAGACAGAGCGAATAAACAGTGTATCTGTGACACACGTCCAGCAGTTAAACAGGTCAACTGAACAATCTGAGTTCCACCTGACAATATATTTTATACCAGTAGGTACTAAATTAAATGAAGTGATAATCAGTAAAATATTTATAATATTACAGATTGTAACTTGTAATAATGCCACCATCACATTCAGACAGCTAATTAAAGGAGTATGGCCCAAAAATAAAACCCTCACATGTAAACATTCTTTAATATTAAATACTGTGAATAAAACATGCCACTAACCTGAGGAGGCTGCTATGAAGCTTTAATAGAAGTCCTTTATTTACCATGAGTCTATCCACTGCTTACCATTAGCTGTGTTTTGGCTCTGAGATCAGATAGCTCTTGAATGTTGCGACTTTAACTGGGTCAGCCATGATGAGAAACGTGTATCCGTGTGCTTGTGTGGGCATGTATAGAGTCACTGCCAGATAATGAGCCTTTTGCTTTTCATAACACAAAACTCAGAGGAAAACAGTCTAAATGGATGTGAGATGTTGAAAGTAAGGGTTGTGTTTGTTGAATTGTGTGTCTCAGCTGGTCATTTTGTTGTTGTTTTTTGTGCCATCTAGATCAGTGAATGCTGATGCTGCGTCTGATGACTTCAAAACCAACATCACGTTGTTCACACGCATCCTGGACCGACTGCTGGATGGATACGACAACCGTCTACGGCCTGGTCTTGGAGGTGAGGAAATGACTATTACTGGATGTACACAGGCCCAGGTGGCATCTCTAGTTTCATACAATGTGTAATTGGTGTTATGAAACTGCACGTGTCTCTTTTTAACGGTTGACAGCTCATTTGTAGTGAGAACACTTCATTTAACATCAGCCTTCATGGTACCGATACCCTTTGGCAGCGATCCCCTGAAGAATAGACTCACAAACAGTGAGGTTATGTAACGCTGTGTCCACTTCCTAACAGCAACCAGAATGGTCACATCAGAGCCCACAGATGATTATATTATTACCATGATAACCCAGCAGGAGAAAGGGCATTTGACCGTTGGTGACACATTTTGGACGGCTTTCACCAGAATGTTTGTGAACGTTTACGATCGCCTCCCGTTAGCTTCAATTCTGAATAGGATAGGGAATTTGCAAGACTAATTCTTACTCAAAATTGTTGCAAAATTGTCTGGAACCCTTCTTCAGTTCTTCTCAATTTATTCCTTTTTTTTGTTTTGAGACCCAGAAAGGACAAGAAACCTCTTATTGAAGGGTTGGGGACCAAATAGCAAATACAATGAGGACAAATGGCAAACATATTGAGACATCGTTTAGACATTTCTGACTAAATTGAGGAAAGAAAATTAGAGCAACAGTCACGTGACGTAGTTTATTTGCAGTTATCTCATACTGTATTCCCCTCGTGACCCAGCCAACACAAAACACTTTTCACTAAAGTGTCGTACGTAACCTATTCACGATGATTCCAACGTTCCCTAACAGTCGCAGGCCAGAGAGGCGCTGGCCTTACTCTGTAGGTTGTGATTTTTAAAGTATCTGACTTTAAATTACTTTTTCTACATTACAATGTGTTTGTTTCTGTTCTGGAGTGATACTTAGAATTTCATACATTTATAAATACAAACATTATTCAAAATCCGTGTACTTTGGTTTTTCCGTTTCAAAATAAAATCAGAAAAACCAAATAATCATTTCATTTTCTTATTTTTTTGTTTTAAAACAAAATTTGAAAAACGAAAAATAGACAAAGGGGAAAAAAAGCCTTATTTTTTTGCAATTTACAGGTTAAAACAAAAAAAGCTTTGTTCCCTCTGCAGAACCGGATTCATACAGTCAGAACTCGTGGCGACTTGACTTCTTTTCAAACTCTGCAGTCAGCACCACGCGCATGCACTTAGAAAACAGCGAAGACATGGACATGTTTGTGTTATTCAGAGGGAGAGTTGGCGCATCACACTGAGAGTTGCGTCTTCTCAAATTGTTCTCCATGCAGAACCTTCTGACACTCATTATAGGGTGATGTGGAGCTCCATGGCGGCGCAAAGCATCGCTGATTTCAGCGTGGGTTTTGCCATCTTCATGACTTCCGGCACTTCCGGTGTTGCAAATTAAAACAATTAGCCTACCGGATTTAGCATTTTAGGTTAAAAAAAAGGTATAAATCCATCACTGTGGTTTTTGTCTTTGTTAAATATTACATTTTTACTTTTGGTTTTCAAAAACTGTAAAAGGAAAAAAACGATGGGGTTTACTGTTATTTTTTATTTTATTTTGAAACAGAAAAACCAAAGAACGAACCATACACGGATTATTCAACATGTCTGATTTTGTGTATACTGTAGTTGGTTTAGATTAATTGAGGTCTGATACATTTTACTCCAAAGGAACAAAAACAATCTTCTGTGCACCAGAGTCTTTCTCTGCATCTCATTTCCAGCTGGCCCCTCACCCCCAAAGCTCAGCTACTCCCTGAGGATTTGGAACATTTTAAATTTTAAAATCCTGGGGCCGTCATTCTGGCCCAGAAGCTGCCATATGGAAGACCTCCGCTTACTCATCCAGTTCAACTGGATGTACAGTAAAAGGTGCTACCAGATAAAACCTTCAGATACTGTAGCTTCTTACAGCCCTGTAGCTCAGGAACACACTGTTCCTGTTTGACGTTTAAATGCTCTTAATATTTAGGTAAGGATTTGAAGCCGGTACTGAGCTGGCAACTAGTTGGAGACACAAAATTGTGGGAAAATAAGCACTATATCTGTTGGAATCACACTGAATTCCTCTCAAAATCGCCACAAAGTTGTCTGGAACCCATCTCCCTTCTCTATTTAGTTTCTGTGAGCCAGAAAGTGCAAGAAATGTGAGACACCTTTGGGAAGGATTGGTAAACAGATAAAGATGGTGTTACAGGTTTAAGTTTTTTGTGGAGGACCCAAGGTGCAGGTTGAGAGGAGGAATGGCAGCAGAGGCAGGTATAAATCCAAAAATGATGTTTTATTAATCCAACTGACGGCAGACGAGGAAGACGACAAAGGACACAGTAAACAGTAGAACCGACGAACACTGACAAGACAGGGAAGCTTAAATAAGGAGGGAGGTGATCACGAAGATGAGACACAGGTGGGCTGGATGACAAACAAGGAACACCTGTGAAAACAACAAGAGGAGAAAGATTAATACAAAAGACAGGACACCAGAGGGCACCAAAGGAACAGGATGTGACAGATGGGGGTTAATCAGAAAACCGGTACAGTGCTGTGAAAATGTTTTTGCCCCTTTACAGGTTTCTTCTGTTTTGCTGACTCGTCAGCGCAATTTAGGTTTCGGATCAACAAACAAATTTCAGGATTAGACAAAAATAACTGGAGTAAATATAAAATGTAGTTTTCAAATGATGATTTTATTTATTGAAGAACAAAAGGCTATTCAGACCAACCTGGTCCTATGTGAAGAGGTTAGGGTTAGAAAGATGTCTATAAGCAACGCATCATGTCATGTTGTAAAGAGATTAAACATCAAAAGAACCCAGAACATCTACAGCTCTGCAGGACTCACTGGTTAGAGTTAAGGTCAGAGGTCATGAGCAAGCAATAAGACAGAGACGGGACAAACATGTCAGTGACAATTTTCAGATTTTATGTTTCTGACTAATCAGCAGCAGTAAAACCCAGTGAGATGCTGGCTTAATCAACATAAAGCCTTTTATTTTTCCTGATTTATATTTCATAACTTATCAGAATCAGCACCTTTACTAAGTACTATGACATTAGTACTTTTATTTTCTATGAAAGTGTTATTTCAGCTATAGTTACTGCATTTGCCCTAATATAGGACGACCCTGATTATAAGACAACCCCCCCTTTTCAAGACTAATCTTCAGAAAAAAAGACTAAATTCACTTTTTAAAGAAACAATTTTTATTGAAATTTTGAGAAAATTTAACTAATGCTACTAATAATTCCAGACTGCTTTAATATTTGCTTATTAACAGGGGTGCACACAACTAGTCCACCAGTCCACCGTACTGATCTCTCTGCCCGAACGCACCTTTGCTGACAGGAGCTTTCACGGTCAGATTGTGCAGCTTCGCGATCCTCAGACACTGATGAACTTCACATCCATTTGTGGAGCTGAGATGGAGTTTTCATGTAGGGGAAGCTTGTTTACACACACACACACACGCTGCTGCGGCAAAATGCACAGACACACACACACACACATACACAGCTGCGCCATGAACGAACAGACACACAAACCGGCTGCTGTGCCATGATCGTGCAGACACACACACACAAACCCGCTTTTGCGCCATGATCGTACACACACACAAACCCACTGTTGCGCCATGATCATGCAGACACACACAACCCCACTGTTGCGCCATGATCGCACGCACACACAAACCCGCTGTTGCGCCATGATCGCGCGCACACACAAACCCGCTGTTGCGCAATTATTGCGCAGACACACACGCAAACCCACTGTATGTGTGAGGGAGTGTGTAGGTGTGTGTGTCGGGTGCATATAAAGAACGGTGAGACGGATGAGGTTCTGAGGGAGAATGCGTGTGTGAATCGAGCGAGCGACGCGAGTCCTCACCTGTACAGTCTGCTGCTGAAAGCACCTGCTGGGTCTGGACATTTTCTGGACATTTTCATCCTCAGTACTAGTAAACTTGTAACTTTGAACTAGGCCAGGCCCGGACCTCTGGAACCGCTCGCGGTCTGAGCTGCTTCCTGCCGCTTTGACCAAAAAGCCTGCGCCCTCCGCCGGAAAAACTAGGGCGCGATAATAAGACGACCCCCCCTTTTTCAAATTATTTTCAATGAAAAAAACCTCGTCTTATATGCGGGCAAATACGGTACTTAGTGGTGTAAAATGAACATTAGCAACCATCACACGTGCTCTGACTAAGTGATTTTGCAAGAGATCATCTGGAAAAAACATACTTAAAAATAAAAACACATACATTTACAAATGACATCCCTTTAGACATATTGAACTCGTCATTTATTTGTCAGATTAGGTCCCATATGGAAGATAATCAGTCTCACCAGATTTTGAATTTTTATATGACATTGAATTTTAAACACCAAAATGTTATGCAGTGAATTTAAAACATCAAATTTTTATGCTGTGAAATAAAATTCAAACATTACTTTTGCCAGTTAAATTATCAGTGTATTATTTTTCAGTGTTAAAAAAATTTCAATGTATTATTTTTCAGTATTAAAATAAATTCAAAGTATTATTTTTCAGTGTAAAAAAATTTCAGTATAATATTTTTCAGTGTTAAATATTCAAAGTCAAAATGCGATGTGTTAAAAATTCGATTAAAAAAATTCAATGTGCTCATTTGTGATTGGTTTATTTCGGATCGCTAAATTCAGTGTTTGCGGTAATTCAGTGTAAGTGCTTGGAGCAAGGATAAGCAATCAACTTCGGATGAAGTCGAGCGTCATTCAGCCAATCAAATCCTGCTCCTGTAGTCATGTGACACCGTGTTTATAGTTCATCGGTAAGAATTTAGGGATCCGAAATAAACCAATCACAAATAAGCACATTGAATTTTTTTAATTGAATTTTTAACACATCGCATTTTGACTTTGAATATTTAACACTGAAAAATATTACATTGAAATTTTTTTAACACTGAAAAATAAAACTTTGAATTTATTTTAATACTGAAAAATAATACATTGAATTTTTTTTAACACTGAAAAATAATACACTGAAAATTTTACTGGCAAAAGTAATGTTTGAATTTTATTTCACAGCATAAAAATTTGATGTTTTAAATTCACTGCATAACATTTTGGTGTTTAAAATTCAATGTCATATAAAAATTCAAATTCTGGTGAGACTGATTATCTTCCATAGTCCTCGTGTGGACCGAACCCCGCCTCAGTCAGCGTGTGGTATCGTACTGTACTTTTACACGTGTGCAGGCCGTGCACCAGGCTGCAGACGTCAGTTCGCGATAGCAACACACCGTGACAGCAGATGTAGATTTCCACATTGTAGACACATTAGATCTGTATGTTGCATCTGTGGGGAAAACGCGTTCACGCTCCGCTGGACCTCGGTTTTTAATACATTCACACTGCCATAAAAAGAGGCTCATCACAGCTGCATGCATGTGCTCGCCCTCACATGCCGTCACACGCAGTCCCGTTGACTGCTTCACGTTTCAAGTAACGTGATAAAGAGAGAGAGAGAGAAAAAATAAAAAAGAAGCCTGAATCCCAAGGTATCCAATGTGCTTTTTTTCCTGCAAAAATCATCAAACATTCAGTCATTTATTTAGAGCCAGCCTACTACAGACTTGGACACGCAGTCAATAAAGAGCTGATGTGTCCCGACAGTGATGTAACTCCCTGTCTTTCTTTAAAAACGTTTTCCTGTTTCCTCAACTGAAAATGGCATTTGAGGACAGCTGAGTGGAGACGACATGGCTGTAGTACGTATGAGTTAGTTCAGACACTAACCCTCTGATCCTTCATCACATGTTATACAACGCTGATTGTTTAGATGTTTCTACTAAAGCGAGAGACTCTGACTCTGTATCACTGTAGCTGAAACGTAAGATCAACATAAAGATGGATGGTGGAGATTATTCCAGTGCAGAGGTTTACAAGATGAAATGATTTATGAAGTTAGAGGTTAAAGGAACTGAGACAGTGTTAGCAATGGCTACACGTCGTAAATACTTAGAATTTATTTAGAGCAAAGACTGTAAACATGTTAAACAGTCCTTCTGCTGTGGTTTTAAAGAGACATTTTAGCTGTTATTTGTGATTTTGTGTCAAAGTTATAAATAACTATTTTATTTCTTGTAGCTTTCTGAGTGGCCTCTGTTCAGAGAAATAAAGATTACATCTCACAGGACTGAAGAGTTAACGACTAGTCAACTAGGGGGAAAATCTATCCAAACCAGTCTGGCTCTATGTGAAAAAGTACTTGTCCTCTTTATTACATCATGAAATAATAGTGATTAACCACATTACAGTAGTCCCTCGCTCCTTTGCGGTTCACCATTTGTGGTCAGTTTCATGGTGCTCTGCGTCCTGACCAGGCGATCTCCTCCGTGCAGCGCTGTTGCCTGAGTGTCGTGGAGTGCAGTGCGTCCTGACTCCTCTCTGGAGAACTCGCTGCGCGCCGGACCACCCAGGAGTCACTGGGTGCCTCTCCACCGGACCGCAGACCTTAAGGCTGAAACACACCGGAGACACCAGCGCTGCGCCACGTCGCGCCAGTGCCGTGATTTTGAATAAAAACCATTGTTGTCAGTAAGATCACTCACATGGGGATCGCCACAGCCCGTCCCAGAAGCACCAGTCCACACCACAGCGCTAAACGTGACTGTTCTAATCCAGCGCTGTGGCGCGGCTGGGACACGTGTGTCACAACATTGTGGAGTACTTTATGACATTACGACACAGAACGGCTCCTATTACAGCACACATAAATGTGTTGTTACTTGTTTCCAGTATTGATAGCTCTTAACGATTATAATAAATAGCTTACTTACTCATTTTGAAGGAATTTGAATAAAAGAGTCCCACAACACACGCAGCTCTGATCACGTACAAACAAAAGATTTACTACCCGCTTCCTGTTCTAAATTCCCGCGTGATGTTTGGACTATAATTTTGCAAGCGGTGCTCTATGGCGCGCCGCTTCAGTAATGGGTCCTGTGAGAGTACAAGACGGTGGCGCGTCCACTGCTCAGCCAGCGCTGACGTCTCCGGTGTGTTTCAGCCTTTATGCTCCTGTATGAGAGCTTCTTTGCCTGCAGCGCAGCGGGAGGTGAGAAGCACAAGAGCAGCTCTGCTCACGTGCAGCTTCTCAGCAGGTGATCATGGTGCTGTGAGCGTCATACCGCTACAAAACACACGGTGTCCATGCCGGATCTTTCAGACATGATCAACAAATCAATTAAATTATTTATTCAGCCGTTCTGACAGTCTGGTAGTGTTTAAACATTAGAGAAAGGTGTGAAAATGGTAATGCCTGTCTGAGAAAGGTGTATGTATAAAGGGTGTAGAGATGGGTTTTACAGCATTAAAACATCTGTCATGATTATGAAAATTTAAAGCTGACAGATTTTGCCTATTGCGGGTTACTTTTAGAACGTAACTTCCGCGATAAACGAGGGACCACTGTACTTATAAAGCTGAGTTCAGTTCCTCCAGTCACACCCAGACCTGATCACTGTCAGACCGGTAGAATTAATGTCACTTCAATAGAACCTGTCTGACAGCATGAAGGAGGCTAAAAGATCTCAAAAAGCAACACATCATGCCCTGCACCGTGGCAGCAACAACTAGTACGTGGGCTTTAGGATCTGGACCTGACCCCTGAATTCACAGCTACATATTGTGGTTGCTGGTGATATTTAGACTTGTAAATTATGAAATTTCATGTAGATAAACAGGTTATACATTATGGTGGTAATTCCATGCAAAAAACAGTACAAATACCGTTAATCAAACATCTAAAGCCATCTCTGCATTAGATTAACCAGCGAGTGTTTGTTCTGTGTTGGTTCTGGCTGAAATGCTGCAGGAACCCAAAACAAAGGAATATTCTTACCACCCTGAATGCATCAGTGTACCAACACTGTTAGACTTCAGGTGTCAGGGACGCTCTGTTTAATCTTCTGTAATCAGATCCTTGATAGAATAATCAGCGGTGGCTCATTTATGTCCTGCTAATAACACTGAGTCTGTGCTGTCAGATCCATCTCGTTAGATAAAAGGTTCATCGCTCTGAACTGATGTCATTCACTCTAAATGCATTTGTTGATTTTTACCTTTTATTTTGCGAATGCTTTGCATTTTAATCCCTGTCCAAACTGGCAGGAGTTGCGCTGACATTTGGATAGTTGCACAGTGGAGCGCACTCTCTCTAACACATGCAGGTTTTTTCCTACCAATTAAACATGGCTGAGCAGACCCATCTGCACCAAATGATTCAGACAACATGAAAATGCACGTGTCTGGGACTGTTGTTGCTGAATAAATGATCTTTAGGTGTTCTCCTTGTTCCCACAGAGCACTGAATGTCCTCCTGTAAACAATGAACACATCGTTTCCTTGAGGGGTTTGATCCTGTCCTACGATGCACGTCACCATTTGGTCTTAGATTTGTTCTATTATTGACTTCAGATTTTTTAAATTTCTAATACAGTATGAGGAAAATCATCTCTTACGCTTGGAACATCTATGTAAAAAAACATATGTATTTGTGTATTTTAGGTTCATCCTGTAATTTCATGTGAAAATAACTTGTGTTGCTCCTCAGACTGTTCAGTTCTTGTGTGTGTATGAGAAGTATTTTAGAATGAAAAAGAAAGAGTGACAACGGTGGATAGGACCAGGATTGAGTCCATCAGAGGGACAGACCATGTTAGATGGTTAGCCAGTTAGTAATAGCTGACAGACACTCCAGTAGTTCAGACAGTTTGTAGAACTCTGAGTCCTTGAAGGAGCAGTACAGCTGAATGTCATCTGCAACAGGACTAGAAGCTCGTCAGATCAAGGGGCTCCCCGATCGGGGCTGCGCAGCGCAAAGGCGCGTTCGGGCAGTCGGTTCTGGTGGCAGAATGAAATCAGGTTGAGGACCTGCCAACAGGCTATATGCAGGCCTGTTTATATTATTCTAAATAATATTTAAGATTTGGATTGACATCTTGAGTTAAATGTGTGTATTTAATGAGCATGGAGCAGTAAAATATTCTACAAAATAATCACACCATGCCTTATAGGTGGTAATCCAGGACTCCTTGTAAAAGAGATTCTGAATCTCAATGGGACTTTCCTGGTTAAATAAAGGTTGATAAATAAATTTAAAAAATAAATAAATACAGAGCAAAAATATCCCCTGCTGCAACACTATCCACAGGCAAAGGATCTATTTGCTCCGCTATTTTATCTCGTCTCGTCACACCGCTGAATACTCACAGACGTCTCGTCTCATTTTAGTCATCAAAGAGCCACGTTTAGCTCGTCAGTATCCCGTTAACAACTTGAAGAAAAGATGCATTAACGCTAGAATTTTGTTAGTGTTCATCAACAAAAACAACACTGATCTCAGTTGAGTGCTGCTTCAGAAAGCCAGACTGGAACGGGTCTGAGATCTTCAACCCAGAAAACCAGGATCTGAGTTTAACAACTTTTTCAAGGACTTTACTGACAAAAGGTAGCTTAGAAATAGGGCAAAAGTTACTGGTGGAGCTGGCGTCAAGATTGGGTTTCTTTAGGAGAGGAGCCATCACTGTGTCTTTAAAATAAGAGGGAACACATTGAGTCATTGATTATGGCCAATAGAGAAGGACTACAGCAGGTTAGACCCAACTAAGACAGAGGGAGGTAACGACTGATGGACATGATGAGAGCTTCATCTGACTGATTACTGAAGTCAAGTCATTAATTAAGGGATGGAGCACTGAGGGGCTTCTTATAATAACAATAATCAGACTCTGCCCCTAAAGTTGGAATCTTCACCTCTTCAGTTCCATTTAACCAACTTGAACCCTGTAAACTGATGGCAGATCATTTGGTTTTGACATTACCGTTTCTGAGGATCAGATATAGTGACGACAGCAGCAACATCTCAGACAGTAATAGCTTTGATGTTGATGCATTAATAATGATAATTATTAATTTACATTGTCAAAATCAGGCATAACAGCTGTTCGTTACATTGTGCTGCTCTTCTCTCCTCTAGAAGAAAAGAGTAGCAACGTCTTCCTCTCACTTCATTTTCTCTCCTTCCCATGTGTTCTTTTCTTCTTTGGTAGTTATATTTCTTTTTCTTGAGTAAAGGCAGGACTTTTCTGCCTCCTGGCTGTCTGATCAGTCGTATATGTAGCTCAGCTGAATCCAGTGATTCAGATGTGGACTGAACCAGTCTTCACATTTTTAGAGGGGCGATGGGGTCTCAGAGAAAATCTGTCATTGTTGTTAAAGCCAAATTAAGTCTCTCAACACTTTATTCAGCCAGGATCAATTTTGTTATGACATACATTAAAAACATCCATTCCATTTTTTGAGGACCTCTTCCTGCAGGGAGCCCTGGTCTATCAGCTTGTTCAACTTGTCAAACAAGTATTGAGCACGTCACCAATTTTCTAAATATACCCTGCTCTAAAAAATAAAAATCACTTTTTAATCAGAGTCTGGTATGAAGTCAGTTAAACTTCTGGGAAACAGGATGAGTCCTGCCAGAGCTCTGACCCACAGTGGACCACTGGAGTGAATGTCTCTGACCAAAGCCTTAGGAACAGACTTCCTGAGGGTGGCCTGAGGGCCCCGTGTCCTCTAGTGTGTCCTGTGCTTAGTGCCCAGCACTGTGGAGCTCCACTGGTATTTACCAGAGAACACCAGAATTGGGGCTGCATGGTGGCGCAGTTGGTTAGCACTGTTGCCTCGCAGCAAGGAGGTCGTGGGTTCGCATCCCGGCTCTGCGGCCTCTCTGCGTGGAGTTTGCATGTTCTCCCTGTGCATGCGTGGGTTTCCTCCGGGTACTCCGGTTTCCTCCCACAGTCCAAAGACATGACTGTCAGGCTAATTGGGCTGGTAAATTGTCCTTAGGTGTGAGTGGGTGTGTGGTTGTTTGTCTCGTTCGTCTCTGTGTGGCCCTGCGATGGACTGGCGACCTGTCCAGGGTGTCCCCCGCCTCTCGCCCCTTGACCGCTGGAGATAGGCACCAGCTGCCCCGCGACCCTCTGTGGAGGATTAAGCGGCTACAGAAAATGGATGGATGGATGGACACCAGAATTGGCAGGTGCAGAACTGTTGAACTTTTCTTTTCACAGATGAGAACAGGTTCCCTTTGAGCTCCTGTGACAGATCTGGTCTGTAGAAGCTGAGGTGAACTCTATGCTGCTGCTACATTGTTCATCATGATGGGTTTGGTGTTGGTCTGGAGAGGCAGATCCATGAAGGAACTCACAGACCTGTACAGGATATGCAATGACACCCTGACTGCCCTTAGGTATCAGGATGAAATCCTTAAACCCGTTGTTAAAACCTTCACTGCTGCAGTGGGCCTTGGGTTCCTCCTGGTCCACGATAATGTCCAGCCTTACATTGCAAGAGCATGTAGGCAGTGGGGGATGAAGGAATTGATACCATTGAATGTCTTTCATGCTGACAGGAATCCAGTAGATCATCTGTGGGACATCATGTTTAGGTCCATCTGATGCCGTCAGGTTGCTCCTCAGACTGTCCAGGAGCTCAGTGATGCTCAGGGGCCTCATTTACAAAACTTGCTTATGCAACAAACGAACCTGAAGGTTGCGTAGGTCACTTTATACACAAACTTTGGGATTTATAGAAGAAAACATTACGGAAAAATGTGCGTAATTTATGCTAACTTTGAACCTTGCGTAAACACAATTTGGAGACAGGAAACCTGTGAATTTAAGACACGTTTTCAGACTTGTATACACTCCATGATGATGACTGGCTGATCAGCTGATTTAGATTCTGTAGATCAGTCCTATAGATCTATGTGCTGAACTGGACCCAGTGTTAGATCAACAGAACCAAAAGAACCATGTAATCCCAGTGTCACAGGCGCCCCTGCAGCTTCTGACCACTCTCAGGTTCCTTTCAATCTGCACGTTCCAATGGGCCGACAGGTCAGCTGATGTTCTTTGATAGGATGAATACCATGACATTTCCTGCCTGATGCCTCTTTGGATTAAATTAAATGTTTTCATTAAACGTTCCTGCACTCTCTCTCCGCCACACTGACAGCGGTGCTGCAGGCAGCGATGGCGTGATCGGTGACACTCGGAGCACTTCTGTGTATTTGTGATACGTCAACATGTGATCACCAAATAAAACATTTTCCCGTTCCTCCATCACAAGCAACTCGATTTCAGTCTCTGTGAAATTACATTTTCTAAACGTCTCCGTTGTCACGATTTACTGTTAAATGCCTGAGATTTTCCAGCTTCCATATAAATGATTCATGAGATACTTTGATGACCATATATGGCAGAATGTGGGTGTGTAGGAGGTGGGATCTGAACCAAAAACAGCTGAAAACAGTTCTACGTATGAGAGTGATTTATAAAGCAGAACTGCGTGGATCTGTGTGTACGCTGATTCAGTTTAAATGTTTTAGTGACTTCTAATGAAGCCTCTGTTGGGTTTTTTTGTGTGCTTTTGTCTCATTTTGTTCCTATAACACAAAAATCCATCAGTATGGAGATCCAGCAGGATGTTTTGTTATAATGGAGATTGGATGTGTTTTCTGTGTTCCTTTAGCTTTTTTGAGCAGTGTATTTCTAAAGCTTCTATTGACATGTCATTTTCACCAGATGTCAGTTACAACACATCCAATCCACACATGCAAAGACATCAAACCTTCAGTTTCCTCTCCAACAGTGGATGAGGTATGATGTTAGGGTAACAGGTCTATAAGGACAGATGGGTGCGGTTTCTTGGGTACTGGAACAAAGATGTCTTCCACAGCGTTGGAACCTTCTCTTGGGTCAGGCTAAGGTTGAAGAGGTGCTGCAGAATCCCACATAGCTGTTCTGGTCAGGCCTTGAGGACTCTGGACATCTGCCGCCTTGTTCCAGTTTAGTGTCTCCATCTGTCTCTTCACCTGACTGCTAGAGACAGACAGGAAGGAGGGGGAGGTGAGTGGAGCACCAACATCTCCTGATGTTGTTGACAATAATTGAGGGAGCAGCAGCAGGATCCATGACTGAGCTAGAAGCTTGAAACGTGTTTCACGTGATGTGCTACAAAATAAATAAATCACACTGATGGAGGGTTCTGTGTGCTAAAGGAAAAAATACAATCAATTTCAGCCAGCCCCAGGCGCACACCAAGTCCTGCTTTACATAACCGTATACCTCTCTTAATGGATTGGACCCATTACCCAGCAACCTGCCACCCCCTCCTGATTTATATTAGCTTATAAACAAGGCAGGAGGAGAGCCTGAGATTTACAGTGAAACATCACCGTTCAAATCAGGCACTAATAAAACAATTACTGGGTCCTCCTGGTGCTGAAGTGCAGATGCATAAAGTGGACATGAATATCTGGAGCAAAGTAACATTTGGACATTTTCACAGCATTTTACAAACAGCAGGCACCAACAGGAAGAGTCAATCCAGAAGCAACAAGACAAGGTCAACCCTGAAAGTACATTTATACTTACACAGAACTTAATGTAGGGACATGGATGGGATGTTACCAACATCTGGTGAGAATTTCATGTCAATAAAACCTTTAGAAATAGCTTTACCTACTGGTGATGAGTTCAATACTCATCTTACTAGCTGTATCATTTGTTCATAAGGATTGAACTTACAGCATCCTGACAGCAGGTCTTGTTGGTGGAATGAGAAAAGGGAGACTTGTGGTTTCCTGAACATCAGGCTAGGGAAAACATGGTTTATGTAGAAAAACATTTTGTAGGGGTGAGCAAATACATCCATCTATAAATAAATGAATGAAAGAAATAATTCAGATGGCATCGTGGTAATAATAGGACACACTGACGCACATTTACGCAGTTCTGAACAGGTCATCTGTCTGTTATATGGCCATGTTATATTTACATCATTTAGAACATTCTTAACTGTGACAAGAGCGCAGGAGGTAGAACCCAAAATGCAGGAGGAGGCAGGACCAGGGAGGTGTTTATTAAAAAATGAGCTAAGAAACAAACTAGACTAGACTAGACAAAACTAGGGTAAGGACATCAAACGAGAACAGAGCAAAAACCAAACAGGACAGAGCAGAACAGATCAGAAGAACCGGCACTGGGACACGACTCAGAAGGGTTTAAATACTGAAGGGAGCAATCAGAGGAATACAGGGCAGGTGTACAACAAGAACAGGTGAGGACAATGAGCAATTAGTGGGGGAGGGAGGGGTGGAGAGCAGGGAAGAAACCACAGGGGGAGCTAAACTGAAACATGAACAAAGACTAAACCTGAATAGACAGAAGATAAAATACAGAAGATAAACTAATTATAGACGGGAAACTAACAGAACACAGAAACTAACTAAACACAGAAGAAACTAACTAAACACAGAAGAAACTAACTAAACACAGAAGAAACTAACTAAACACAGAAGAAACTAACTAAACACAGAAGAAACTAACTAAACACAGAAACTAACTAAACACAGAAACTAACTAAACACAGAAGAAACTAACTAAACACAGAAACTAACTAAACACAGAAGAAACTAACTAAACACAGAAGAAACTAACTAAACACAGAAGAAACTAACTAAACACAGAAACTAACTAAACACAGAAACTAACTAAACACAGAAACTAACTAAACACAGAAACTAACTAAACACAGAAGAAACTAACTAAACACAGAAGAAACTAACTAAACACAGAAGAAACTAACTAAACACAGAAACTAACTAAACACAGAAACTAACTAAACACAGAAACTAACTAAACACAGAAACTAACTAAACACAGAAACTAACTAAACACAGAAACTAACTAAACACAGAAACTAACTAAACACAGAAACTAACTAAACACAGAAGAAACTAACTAAACACAGAAGAAACTAACTAAACACAGAAGAAACTAACTAAACACAGAAACTAACTAAACACAGAAGAAACTAACTAAACACAGAAACTAACTAAACACAGAAACTAACTAAACACAGAAACTAACTAAACACAGAAACTAACTAAACACAGAAACTAACTAAACACAGAAGAAACTAACTAAACACAGAAGAAACTAACTAAACACAGAAACTAACTAAACACAGAAACTAACTAAACACAGAAGAAACTAACTAAACACAGAAACTAACTAAACACAGAAACTAACTAAACACAGAAACTAACTAAACACAGAAACTAACTAAACACAGAAGAAACTAACTAAACACAGAAACTAACTAAACACAGAAGAAACTAACTAAACACAGAAACTAACTAAACACAGAAACTAACTAAACACAGAAACTAACTAAACACAGAAACTAACTAAACACAGAAACTAACTAAACACAGAAGAAACTAACTAAACACAGAAACTAACTAAACACAGAAGAAACTAACTAAACACAGAAACTAACTAAACACAGAAACTAACTAAACACAGAAACTAACTAAACACAGAAGAAACTAACTAAACACAGAAGAAACTAACTAAACACAGAAGAAACTAACTAAACACAGAAACTAACTAAACACAGAAACTAACTAAACACAGAAACTAACTAAACACAGAAGAAACTAACTAAACACAGAAGAAACTAACTAAACACAGAAGAAACTAACTAAACACAGAAACTAACTAAACACAGAAACTAACTAAACACAGAAACTAACTAAACACAGAAGAAACTAACTAAACACAGAAACTAACTAAACACAGAAGAAACTAACTAAACACAGAAACTAACTAAACACAGAAGAAACTAACTAAACACAGAAACTAACTAAACACAGAAACTAACTAAACACAGAAGAAACTAACTAAACACAGAAACTAACTAAACACAGAAGAAACTAACTAAACACAGAAGAAACTAACTAAACACAGAAGAAACTAACTAAACACAGAAGAAACTAACTAAACACAGAAGAAACTAACTAAACACAGAAACTAACTAAACACAGAAGAAACTAACTAAACACAGGGAGCTGACTAAACTACTGTATAAACACAGAAGACTAAACTATGGACTAAAAACACAGAACAGAGATCAAACCTGGAACACCACATGACAAGATAACAAACTAGACAGAAAATAATAAATAATACATAAAACTAAGGAACTAACAAAACCCAAACCGACTGACACAGTGCCAAGTACCTCTTCCTGTGGGACACCTATTTTCCCTGTTTCTAGCTAATACCCTGCCCTGAAACATTATTAATAGGCCTAATAACAAATCTGGTTCATAGCAATTTATGACTATTTGGCATTTTTTATTATGTAACTAAAGGTATAACAGTAATAAGACCTGATGTCTCTAGATCCTCCACCAGAAGGCATGCATAGAACTAGATATGGTAGGTTTTGATGAAAGTACTAATCCTAATACTCCACTTGACTGATTTAAGAAGAGATTGGACGCCTTTTTGTGACAATAGTCTCCAAGGGGTTAACATCCAGCGACTATGAAGAAAGCAGTGAATGCTCTGCTCTCATCAGGGATGTCAGTCAGACTGAGCCCCGTAGGATGAAGTCAGGGAAATGGGTTTGCTTTTCTTTCCTTCCCACCAGGGAAAAAATGATCAATGCATTTCTGTTGACTACTACAGAATATTAATATATACTACTATAGAAATAGTAAAGAAAATTAG
Organism: Callopanchax toddi; assembly: GCA_006937965.1. NCBI lineage: Eukaryota > Metazoa > Chordata > Actinopteri > Cyprinodontiformes > Nothobranchiidae > Callopanchax > Callopanchax toddi. The sequence goes on from SSNR01000012.1 coordinate 1,027,468, forward strand.
AAAACGTAGTAACAGGAGAGCAACCATCACTTTGTGGAGCTAAAGGGAACATCAGCTCTCATCTGTTGCGTCAGAAGGATGGATTCATTGAAAGCTGCATGATAAACAAGTTTCAAGTCAAGAGGTGAGATGGCATTCGCTCTGAGTGTAGTGTGTTTTTGTTCTGAGGTGCTCAGCCTATGTGGACCTGCCTGGAGTGGATGCAGACTGTCAATTTTAATGCTGTGCTTTTTTCTGAATCTTGCCTGATGCTTAGAGAGAATTGAACATTTTCCCAAAAACTTCTATAGTATGCTTTTCAAGAATTTGTACTAAAACACATAACTTAGATACGGACCTGTAGTTAAGAGTCTCCTCGTTTAAGCAAAAGAAGAACAGAGACAGGGAGCTCACTATTCAGAGGAAACAGATTAAAAATAAAATACCATGGTTCTGCAATAAAATGTGAAGCTATGTTGATAGGATGAAGGTGCAGCTGTTTTAACTCTCTTTAGGGTTCTGTAGACCTCAGTGACACTCAGAGGAGGTTGGGCCATAGATTCACTGAGAGCAGCTGCAGGAAGAGACTCCTTTTCATCAAGCTTTTCCTTTGATTCTGAGTGTATAGATGATTTTTAATGAAGTGCAATAGCTGGATTTGGGTTAGGATGTTCATTTAAAAAGTACGAGGTGAAAATGAAATGCTGTTTTGGTTCTTCTATAAATCTTTTAGTCACAGAGCATGCTGTTGGTGGGGTCTGGTTATGTATCTGGTCAGGAATTCAAATAAAACTGAAAAAATAATGCTTTTTATTTATGCAAATCTAAACTGAATGATCATACATAGATACAAGGTGTATAACGTGTTGTTTTAGTTTCATCGTGCTCTTGTTTAGTTATCAGTGTTTCTCTCAGTCAGAGGTATGTGTGGTCACAGGTCTTTACTGCTGGTATTTATTCGGTCAGAAGCTACAAGGTTTAGGGAGTCATCTCATTTAAAGTGATAATATGCAGTTTTGCTTGTTTTGGGCTCCCTCTGGTGTCCGTTTTAAATTACTGCATTAAACAAGTTACCAGATCAATATCTACCTGTTGAAATGTCTCCTCAGCCTTCATAGCTTTCTACAGGAGCGGTTATTTACTCATTCAAAGAAATCAGCTGTGTTCAAGCAGGGAGAGATTGAAAAAAATCAGGAATCATGAGCTAAAAACACTCCAGCACTAGCATAACAGCTAGCCACTTTGGGTTAGCCTAACCTTCATGAGACACGTGACTTCCTGGGTACCGTGACGGCGACAGAGATCTTGCAATCGTGGTTTTCCGGCTGTAATCACCAGATGGGGCTAAGTGACTTTCATTAACTTTGTAAAGGGTCATATTAGCACATACTGGCTCAAGGAAAAGATTTATAAATATGAAAAAGTTGCATATTATCACTTTAAAGTACATGAACTCGAAAAGCACTTTGTAAACTTCTATTTTAAGGAGGACCAAATAAAAACACTATATTTTAAGAGGTTCTTCAATAGGTGGCGCATGGGCCAGATGCGGCCCTCGACCTGACTATCTGGCCCACCAGCCATATATGGACTTTTTGTTTGTTTGTTTCTAAATGAATGTGTGTGCTAGATTACACTGTTATATTTCAAATATGACAAACTACTGCTTTCACAGAAGCAAAGTTGTTGTATTTGTACAGTTTAAACATTTAGTCAGCTCTCTGCCTTTAAAATGTACAAAAATCCACCATGAACCGGTGCAGATTACTACGCCCCGGCCCGCGGAGTCTCCACAGAGTGTCATGTCATCCTGGTTCACATCTGAATACCCCTGTTCTGTTCTACATTGTCCCACACCAACATGCCCCTTATCACATTCCTGTGACAGCATTCTCTATGTAAACGACGACAGATGCATTACAAGCAGTTTTCCAGTAAGACTCCAAGTGTCCCAGGATGATGATAATTATTACTATAGATCCATAATTGATGAGTTTTTTTTTTTTAACATAATGAGTAGCTATTGCTAAAAAGGTCATCTACTGTAAATGAAGGAAACCCAGTCTGCTATCCTCCTCCACTGACAGCAGATTGTTTTTTCTTTTCATCTCTTCATGGTGTCTCGATGGCTGAAATGGGTTTCTTTGATCCAGACAGGGTAACTGAGGTGAAGACAAACATCTTCGTCACCAGCTTTGGACCGGTTTCAGACACAGACATGGTGAGTCCAGATTTGTAATGTTTATTTATTGTGTTACTCACTCAAGTTGTTGTTGTTGTAGAGAATGTCACCACTCCTCGTTCAGGCTGGGAGGAACGAGGGACGCTTATTCTGATCGGTCCTAAATTTGGTGTGGCTTTTCCTAATGACACTCCTGTGTTTTCTTTTTTTCTCTGTACACACACACACACACACACACACACACACACACACACACACACACACACACACACACACACACACACATACACGATACTGTGATTCTGAAAGTGGACCTGTAGTTGTCTCTATAGCGTGATGTCTATTCATCCAGTGATTTTCATCTCATACATTGTTAAAAGTCTTCTTGTTATTCAAGTCACTCCGTTATTTCTCCTGTGCTCCTCTGTTTATCATTCTGAAACACATCATATCTTCACCCCTCCTTCTGTGGTTCAAGACCCATTTTCCAAGTGATTGATGCATCGATTTAGCAATTAAGAACCCGTTGAACGTAGCCGGCTCTGAACCTGAGAGCTTTTTGCTAAAACACCAAACCTCTCTTCTGTGAGCGAAAGTTGAAAACAATAATCAGTCAGAGCAGAAAGGAGTTTTAGTGTGGCAGAAATCCCAGTTCCAGATCACCACCCACATGTGATCTCCTGTGACTAACTGGCCCAGAGGGTGAGCAGTCCGCCTAATTGCAGCCAAATCATCCCTGATGTCTCTTGTTCTCAAAATGTTGCACATAAACAGATGGACAAACAAGCACACACACACACACACACACACACACACACACACACACACACACACACACACACACACACACACACACACACACATCTGACAGAAAAACATTCTAACAGCAGTCATCAGCCAGCGTTAGATCTACTAAAGCTTTCAGGACACTTTTATTAAAAACCATCAAAGTGCAATCATCGTAACCAATACGTGAACCCTCTGAAGACATTAGGAGCTAATCTGGTTCCCTAGGTAATAAAGTTGGGTAAATAAAACATTACTTTAACTGCAGAACATTAAGCTGTTAATAGTTATTCAAGCATCACTAAGACAAAATGGCACTGCAGCTATGATTCTTTCTAACATGTGAGTAACAGTTTTTTGCTTGTGTGAATTTAGATGTATTTTTTCTTCTTTGTTAATGAATGCCCCTGCTCAGTGTCTTCATATGATAAACTGTTTACCATGTTTGACTGAAGCTCATCACTAACCCCGTCACTCACATCACTGTGAGTTAAACCAGAGGGTGTGGTGTCTCCTCTGAAGGCTCAGTCTGCTCCACCTTTATCTCAAAGCAGTTCTTGGTGCCTGTATATATTAGTGATGGTATAGTACTGTTGATGTATTCAGTTAGATTACCTGCTGTTTCCTGTCCCTATGGCTGTACTGAAACTGGTGAAAGAGCTCTTAACTATTCAGCTCCTTCTAGAGAACAGGCAGCAGGATGACTGGAGCCTCACTTATCTGATTTTGCTCAGTGCTTTCAAATGTAACTTCCATATATTTGAGGCTGAGTCTATACTTGTTTTTAAAAAGCCACCGGTTGATTCAGACACCTCCTTTTCCTGGACACAGGTCTGCTGGGCTGCACGCATCATTGGTGGTAATGCAGCGCTATGTCTGCACCCATGGATCGAGTTATTGGTGGGCACAATTCAGTGATCGCTGGGTATTGGTGTGAACATGTCAACTCCGTCTATGCCAAATCTACGCCCATGCCCCAGTAACACTTGGGACTTTAACCAGATATGGATAAAAGCTGGGAACCTCTCTGCTGTAAGCAGCCTTACATAGTTACAGGATGAACCATCCACAAGTTCCAAAAACAGAGGATGGAGGCAGAGAGACGGGACTGAGAAGGACTTTAATAACAGAAAGCAAAGGCTGTTGAGGCAGCAAAAACAATTCTGATTTAAAAAGCCTCAGGAGGACTGGGAGAAAGATAAATCATGGGGACAGGAGGGACAACAGGACGATCTGACAATGACTGAAGGACATCGGAGGTTTTAATAAAGTGGGCTAGTGATCACTGGAACACATGTGTAATCAGCTCAGAGAGGAGACCAGATTAGAGCTGAGGAGGGAGTGGCTAAGAGGACACATGGGAAGTGACCTGAGGCAAAAACTAAGACAGACCTCAGAGGATGCAGGTCATGACAGCAAGTGACTGAAAATGAGGAATTTGTCACCACAAACATTTGTTTTCTCTGTATGTCAGCAAACATGCAAATAAAGGCTGTTTAGACTCGTTTTTTTGGTTTAAAGATTTTGTAAACAATAATAGGATAGTTACATAAACACGATACCTGCTAAGTGTTTTTTTTATCACTGAGGAAAAATGTGTAATTTTTCAGAAAACACCTCCTCTTTGTAAAGCAGTCTCAGAGTGTAATTCTTGGATATTAGTGACTAAATTATCAGAGTTATTAGCCTAAGTAGTGAGTACATATAGACCCTTTTCATTCTGGTGATTGACACTGATTCTGTCGGCAGGTTGCACATGTTCAGTATAACGTTGGTGCTCCTGCAGATTTGAAATCACAAGGACTCAAATTTTCAGGAATGCAGTATCCCATATTTAACTGAGGACCATATACCCACCTCTGATGTCTTTTGGACAAGGCTTTTTGAAGCAACAGATGGTGTAATCCGGGACATGCTACGGTCAAACATCGTCTCTGCGGCCAAGATATTGAACTGCTAGCTGTAGGTTTTCATCCGTATGATCTGCCAAGTGAAGTGAGTTTACCAGTGTTGTCCTGATAGCCGTATACATTCCTCCATCAGCTGCTGCTGACTCTGCAAATGATGTCATCAGCTCAGTTGTTGCCAAGCTACAGACACAGCACCCCATTGCATTTGTGGCAACATCAGGAGATTTAATGCCTCTCCCTCTTCAACACTTGCAACCAGAGAACATTAAACACTGGGATGCATATAGTTCCTCAAGACCTCCTCTTAGCAAATCAGATCATAATCTTGTCTTTCTGTGGACAAACCCCTTGTTAGGAGGGAACCTGTGACCAGAAGACCTGTGAAGAGATGCTCACAGGAAGCTGACAAGACTCTGCAAGGATGATTTGAGGCTACAGACTGGGAAGCACTCTGTGAGCTACACGGAGATGACATCACCGCTATGACTATATCTCTGTGGACAATGCCACCCCCACAAGAACTGTCAAGTGTTTCTCCAATAACAAACCCTGGATGAACAGTGAGCTGAAAGAATTTCTCCACAACACAAAGAGCCTTCAGGGATGGAGGCAGGGAATTATTTGAGAGCATACAAAAGCAACTCTGTGTCGAGATCTGACAATATGAGGTTTACAGGTAAGAACATGAAAATCAAGCTGCAGCAGAACAGTGTCAGAGGTGTGTAGTCTGGGATGAAGAACATTACTGGCTTCAAGCAGAAAGTTAGTCAGAGGGAATGAAAGCTAATGAACTGAACACATTCCTTAGGTTCAGTTCAGCATGCTCCTCTCCTGCCTCCAGCCCAGCAGACCTTCCACCCTCTCTTGAGCTTTCCTGTCACTCAGTTGTTTCATCTTCCAACTTGGTCATGGGTCAGGCTGCTGCTCCATCAACATTGTCAACAACATCAGGAGATACTGGTGTTCCTTCACCTCCCCCTCCTGCAGGTCTGTCTCTAGAGGTCAGGTCAGGGATAGAGACTACTGTAAACCAGAACAAGGCTTCAAGTCCAGGTAGTGTCAGTCCCAGAGTCCTCGAGGCCTGATCAGACCAGCTATGTGGGATTCTGCAGCACATCTTCAACCTTAGCCTGACCTAAGAGAAAGTTCTAGTGCTGCGGAAGACATCCTGTCTTGTTACACTACCCAAGAAATCTCATCCATCTGTCTTTACCACCTGTTGTCCTGACGTCTCACATCATGAAAGTCTTCCAGAGACTGTTATTGGTCCACCTGAATGAGCAAACAGCACCTTTCAGGACCCTCTGCAGTCATCAGGTCAAAGCAACAGCTCTGTGAGGATCACGTTCTGTGCAACAACAATCTCATCCTAAATGTGAACAAAACAAAGGGGATGGTTGTGGATTTTAGAAGCAGAAACATGTCCAACACTTTTTTCATCATGGCAGAAAAAGTGGAGGTGTTGAATACATCTAAATACCCGGGTGTTGACCTGGACAGCAGACTGGACTGGAGACTCGATGAAGATGTTTACAAGAAGGGACAGAGCAGACTGGAGTCTGGAGGAAGCTACGATCCTGCAACATGTTACGTGTGTTTTATAACTGTGTGTTGTGGAGAGTTTGATCACATCTGCAGTCACCTGTAGGAGCAGCAGCATCAGAACCAGAGATCAGCTGATAAAGAAGGCGGGGCCTGTTCTGGGGACTCTGGAGCTGATTGGACAAAGGCGGATGCTTCATAAAATGAAGAACATGACGAACAACCCTGAGGATCCTCTTCATAAGTGTCATTTTTAGAGAAATTTGTCTGACTCAGATGCATAACCTCAGCAGGATGTCAGGGTAAGGAACAATAATAGTTCATTTACAAGTCTTATTTTGGTAATCCGGTTTACGACTCTGTGGGTGAAGGTTTGTAGATAATCCTGGGATGGAGAATAAAGCTTAACACAGTGGGATGGTCCAGGTGGATCTAGAAGGTTGATGTTGGAGGGCAGGCAGAGTCTCCAGTATGTAATGAGGCTGATCAGGATCAAGGACTGGCGACTGGGTGAGATGATCCTTTAGCCCCTCTAGGAGGTGAGAACTCAGGAGAGATGAAGAGTTAAAAAACAGGAAGAGTTGATAGTAAAACTACACAACTACTGTATGGTCACAGACAAATATTAGAATAAGTGCTGATGGAAACAATAATCAGTTTACTCACTAAGGAACAACAGGCACTTGATTACCACAACATAACAGATAATCATCACTTTCTGGCACTCGAGGCGAGCGGGTGCTTCCCCCCTTTCTCCCCCCGTCTTACCCGACTCTCTGTCCTGTCAACTATCCTGGAGAACCTGCCTGCGTCCCCCTCTGGACTTTATCAACCATGAATTTGATCAGCTGGTCTAGGAATGTTATGGGCAAACTTTTTTTCCCCACTACTTGAAGATGTTTGCATAATTGGATCATGACAACCGGGTTCTGCAGTTTGGTGTGTGTGGGATCCGGGAACGTCGGCAAATTGGTGAGCTGCAGGAGTGACTGGCAAACAACCCGGGCTCTATGGATGGCGCCGTGCTGCGTGTGAACTCTCAATCTCAGGCTGGCCGAGCTGAATCACAGGTTAGATGCACTGAGCTGTGAACTCTAAACCCAGACTGGCTGAGCTGAGGCGAAGGCTAGACGCTCTGCAGCGATCTGGCTGCGTTTTCAAACTCACCTGCAGGGAAACATCTCAGAGGAATACTCAGCAGCGCTCTGGCCGTAGTTTCGGACTTGTCAGTGGAGGGATGAACAGCTTAGAGGAATTCTCAGCCAGCTTGGTGGATTCTGACCCATATTTTGACCGTTTGGATGGATCTAGACCTCTTAGGACTGAAGGCAGAAGGAAAATGATCTCTGCCTGCCCCAAAACAAATCTGTTATCTGGAATTCGACCTGCCTGCCGGCCTTGGAAAAGGCTGAAGACTCAACTCAACACTCCAGAGGCGGCTGAAGGTGGCTGCTCCGCTCCCCCTTCCTCCCCCCTATCCTCACATGTACTGATTACAACATTCACATCCTACTGACGCACAGACACGCCCCCTACATTTCAACATTCGTGTTGACCGATGACCTCACCCCCCCTCATGGCGGCTGGAGACTGCAGGCTGTGCTGATGCTTCAACGATCAGCTGCAGACTCGTCTTTAGCAGAAGGACTGTTCCCTTTCCTTCCTCCCTTCATCATGTCTGATATTGTGTCTGTCTATGTTTTGATTTGCTCTAAATGTAGTGAGGCGGTTTTTGCCTCTGTCATGTCCCTGTACTCCATAATGAGGGCAGAGAAGTGAGACAAGATTTTTTTATCCTTAAGCAGCTTCCCTCTTGTTTTACCACTTATCTGTTCTACAAGGGAGCGCTCTGTAGCGCATGGCCACAGGCACCTGATTTCCTGTTTGTATTATATATGTTGTTTGTCTGATCTTGGAAACGGCTGTACTGAAACTAAATTTTGTTGTACCAGGACGCTGCTGACAAATAAAAGCATTCTGATTCTGATTCTAATCAGGCAGAGGAGCTGAGGAGTTCTGAAGCCTAAATACCGTCAGGTACAGTACTGTGAGCTGATCAGGTGTGTCTGCTCACAGGCAGAAGGTCCAACAGCAGGGTGTCTTCAGTCAGAGGCTTCACAGACCGCTACAGAAGATCCTACCTGACCACAGCTAGAACCTGATAATGACTCAGGAAACTTAAATAAGTTACCAAAACAGATAGGATTAATAAAGTGCTTTTCCTTTGATTTGATCAAGTTCAAAGTGTTTCCTCCTCGAGCAGCTGCTCTCTTCATGTGCAACGTCCCAAAAGAATTCCCATACAGCTGACTTATAAAAAGTTAAAATATACGCCTAGACTGCTTTCAGAAATAAAAACCACAAATAACATAATTGAGTTGATTTTGGTCCCCATCTTATTGAATTTAACAGAAACTTTTTTTAAAGCAAAAAGTATTTTAAAAAATATAGGAATGTGTGAAAACAGTTTAATGTTTTTAAACTTTGGTCTACAGAAGAGAAAAGTTCATTTGAGAGTTCGTAGTGGACTCAATAAGTGCTTTTGAACTGAGGGACCAGTTTACAGTCCTTGTAGTTTACACTCTGTTGTTTTGGCGCTTCCAGAACTGTGGCCAGTCGTAGTCCCGACTGCAAGTCTGGGCTCCTGCTTCAGAGTCTGAGCTTTTTGGACTCAAACACAACTCCAAAGTGATGTAAGAGGATGTGATCAGTCCGTACACAAGGGTACTTTGAGTGTCTGAGAAAACTGCACCCTCTGTCAGCACTTACTGTTCAAAAGCTGTTTGCAGCTGGTCCAGACCAAACCATCAGCCCTCCACCACCGTGCTCACTAGTTCATCTGGGCTGTTGTTTGGTTTTCACAATAGGATGTTTTGTACTTTAGGACCAAACATCTCCACTTTTATCCTGTCTGTCAAAAAGACTTTTCCACAGATAGTTTGGTCTTTAATGTGAAATTTGGCAGTGCAAACCTCAGCCAAACAAATGGGTTGCAACCTAACAAGCCACACAGCTTCAGTCCTATTTCTAATATGAAGGTTTTACCACCTATATTAGAGATTAATTAAAAATTTTGCACACTAAGTTAATTGTTTATGTTGTATAAATGAAGAAACAATACAATGTGTCATGTAGACTTCATCTGATGTGCTGTTTAATCTAAACTCAAGGCTGGAGAACTTCTCACTTTTTGCCTCATAGTTTAAAAATGTGTGCACTTACAGTTTATTATAGATGTATGGTGGCCAGAAATGTAAAAAGTAAGATAATTCAAATAAGATAATTATCTGTGTTTAGCTTCAGAAGTGCTTTAAGGCCTAAAAGATTTAGACTTTTATAAAATGAAAGAGAAATAAAAGATCATTTGAAAACAGAAACCATACAAAGCATGATTGGTTCTGTTTTTTAGATGAAAAATATTCGTTGTATTTTAAGACAGCTGTTTGGTTAATTGAATGCATGTGTTGCATTATCATACACATGAGTTCAAATGACCAATAACCTAAAATGTGTCTAATAAACCAGACTCCTCCTGTTCCGCGTTGCTGCTGAGCTCAGCTGAACATAACAGGGTGTCTGTAGCAGTTTCAGTGTCCAGAGATCTAAATGTCAGAGGCTTTTTAACTGTGATGAGGAAACAAAAAAAACAACAACTCAGTATCTCTCACTTTCACTCTCGCTTGCTGTGTGTGAATCGCACAACGCTCTCACACAATCGCTCGTTTCACATCGCTGTGCTGTCCGCCCCGACTTCCCCTCCTGTGTGTGGTTTCTTTTGACAGCAGAGGATTTTTTTAGGCCAAGCCTGGCTGCGGCCTCACAGGCTGATTTAGAGGAAAAACTCCAAATCAGGCAGCTGGGAGGAAACCGGAGGGCACAGGCCTCACCTTGATGGAGCTTTGTCAAAAAGAGAGCGGTTTTAAAGTCGCAGCTCAAGTCAGTTGTGAAGTTGCTGCTTGTAGGCATTAATAAAACATGAGAGAGAAAAGTGCACTGACTTTCTTTTGTATAGCAGGAATGGGATTTATTTTAAAACCTAAACATGCTATTGACATGTCTTTATAATCTGATCTCCTCTGTCCCCAGGAGTACACCATAGATGTTTTCTTCAGGCAAAGCTGGAAGGATGAGAGGTTAACGTTTCATGGGCCGATGAACATTTTGCCCCTGAACAACCTGATGGCCAGTAAGATCTGGACTCCAGACACCTTCTTTCACAACGGGAAAAAGTCTGTGGCTCACAACATGACCATGCCTAATAAACTGTTAAGGATCAAAGATGATGGGACGCTGCTGTACACCATGAGGTAACAGAAACCTTCAGGTCACAGGACAAAAGTCACGTTTGTAGATCTTTTAATGCTGGGTTCTGTTGTTAGGTTGTGAGAGGTTAATATAACCCGCTACCTCAGTTAATCTCTGATTAGATTAACAAACTAACAGCTAGTCTGAGCAGGACCAAAACCATTTTAAAACAACTTCTATCTAAAAAACGTGATTTTAGTTCATGTACACTATTATATGTAACCTTTATACAGCTGTAAATTTATTACTAGATTTACTTGTAATTTTGCTGTTATTTGTGTCGCTGATAGCTTCAACAACATCTAGCTGTAGCCCTTCTTATGCTGCTTGAAACGTAATCTTTATGCTGGATTAACCATGTAAAAATAACAATAGTATTCTATAGTGATGAGAGAAAACAATATGAAGGAAAATGAGTTTGTTTTTGTTCTGTGATGACGCAGGATTTTGATCAAAGTGTTTGAAAGACATCAGTTTAAAGTTTCATATGTTATAAAAGTACGTGTGTATGTTTTGTGAAGTATTTGACCTTTATCTTAACATTTCAACTTAAATTTTGACTGTTCATTCCTATCTTCTTTCACATGGAGCTAGTACACGCTGTCGTTATAAAGTGTGTTTGCATGAACTGCTGTGAGATTCTGAGATAGAAGGTTAAAGGAAGCAGTACTCGACTCAGATTAGCAGTTAGCTCGTTGATCCAGTCAGAGCTAATCTCTGTGTCAAATAAAAAGTAACCTACAACAGATCATCAGTTAAAACTGTTCATAACTTCTCCTCTTCATACGAGTTGCTCTCTTCATTTACAAAGACATACATGCAAGCTAACTATGAGCCTGCAAACTAACTATGAGCCTGCAGGCTAACTATGAAGCTACTAGTGCTGTTAGCCTGATAGCTTATCATGTAAACTTGTTTAAAGCAACTGTTCAGTTATTTCTACTTTATTCATTTTCATAAATAAACTATAGATACATTTTAAAAAGTTAATGAGCTCACAATACAATAAAATATAGTACTACTTACATATGTTTTGAGTTTTCATCAAGAGATACCTTTAATCACTGATATTTTCCCAGTCTCTGCAGCACAACGGTTAATTAGCTCTGCTAGTTACAAAACAGTGACTTCTATTTCAAGGCATTACAGATGTTACGGGTCTTGAATTGTGCATGAGGCTTTGTGAGGTTTCTTTTGTCATTTGTTTCTAACCTGTGCTGTTTACTCTTTAACAATTTTGCAAATTCTTGTTAACATTGGATGCAGGTTAACAGTGCATGCAGAGTGCCCAATGCATCTGGAGGATTTCCCCATGGACTTTCATTCCTGTCCACTAAAATTTGGCAGCTGTGAGTAACTGATGATGATAGTGCCTGAGGGAACTTAAAGCTAAATGCTTTATTTATTTCTTTGTTTCCTTACTGGTTCTTTGGCATTAGAACAGCCTGGGGACTGAGAGAAGCTGGACTGCATGGCTCAGTTTTATGGCAGTGACCCTGCAAAGATGAAATATAATGGGCTTCGGCGTCTAAACCTACAGCATAGAGACATGGCTGAATGGGAAATTTATTTTAAACTCATCCAAATATTTTGTTTTCTAGATTAGAATTTGTGTCAGGTTTTATTGCTATGGCTTTTTTATATTTGGATGATTGGTTTTTGTTTATTTTTGCTTTAAATTGACACTTGGGCCATTTTAAAGTGTGTTTATATGTGAAAGTGATCAATAATAACTCTTACTCATTGTAGATAGTTTCCTGAACAACCTTTGTTTGGAGAAATAGAGTCCAACAAGACAAATGAGCTAGCGGCTAGTCTAAGGAAAGCCAGCTAAAGCAGCTAAATGCAGCACATCTGCTCCATCCAGGGCTCAGGTTTGGCAGGAATTTAGTAATATTTCTGCCAAAATAATCATATAAAGTCTAAAGGATGCCAACGTTAAGGTTTAGAAAGGAATTTGGTGAATGGAGCCATTTTAAAAAGGCAGAAATACACTCTGGTGTTCAGAAGGGTTGCACAGATGCCGATACGATACTAAGGTCGTATACTCATACTCATGAAAGTATGCTGATACTATAGAGCCGATACTATATAACGTACCATGATGCTCGGCTCTCAGTTAAACTGCAACATCAACAGCTAACTGCAGCTACATGAGGTTAACGCTGGAGGAGATGGGAGTCAACTTACTTGTGTTGTAGTAGTAGTAGTAGTACTAGTAGTAGTAGTTGTTGTTATGTGGTAATAATATACACATGCTGTCCAAATCCTCATAGTCCTAATGTTTGGATCTGTAAATAAAACAGTATAATATGTTCATGTACCAGGATTTAGATCAACAGTATTTATTAGTACTCATATTGGTACTAATGTATGTACTCATACTTGTACTCGGTTAAAAACCCAGGTATCAGTGCATCCCTAGTATTCAGACTAGTCGTTAGCTCATCCTCCCTGTCAGAAAACTCTTCCTCCAAACAGAAGCTCTCTACAATGGGTAAGACGGTAATTAATTATAACTTATTCACAAAATACACTTTAAAAGGACTGAACTATTTTAATCTGTCAGAGCTTCTTTCCTAAATGCAAACAGCTGGTTTGAGGCATTAATAATAATCATTTTTTATCAGAGCATCAGAAGTGAATAGGTCATGTCTGAAATGCCTTGACTTCTCCAGTAAACGAAATGCTCCATTCTGTGCATTAGCGTGATGACCTGTAGTTTGTCCCATTGATCTCTTTTCTCCTTTGCTAATTAAGCAGCACAATTAGAAGATCATCTCAGTTATTGAATATATTGAAAAGTGAAGAAAGTCTTTGGGGTTTCTGTTTACCTGGACACACTGTTCCAGGTCTGCTGTGATGAATTCAGAAACATCACTGTGCCTTTTTCCTCTATCCAGAACCTTGTTTTTATAAACACAGGGTAGTGGGGACATTGTATTTGGGTCATGGTTAAAAAAAAAAAAAAGATGTAAAAATCATTTATAGCTGCCCCAGTTTTATCCCCTCATGGGTTTCTCCTCCTCCATTTTTTTAGATGCCTACACAATCTCAGAAGTGACCTATGCTTGGACTCGAAATGCCTCCGACTCGGTAGTGGTGGAAGAGGAGAGCTCTCGCCTGAACCAGTATGACCTGCTTGGTCAAACTGTTGGGCAGGAAACGATTAAGTCGAGCACAGGTAAGCCTCCGTCTTCTGTCTTAGAACATACCTCCGATGGAAGACGAGGAGAGTGCATTTCCAAACTGTACAAAACCATTTAAGGCCTAACATTTCTTCAAGAAATAAGGCCAGGGGGTTTCTTATATTTAAAAAGATTGAGTTAAAACTGTTTCAGTCAAAATAACATTATTAAGGATCTCAGTGATCAGTTTATAATTCCATATTATAACACTCAGATTCTACCACATGACATTTTAGCTGCATATTTGTAAAACTGCTCTAATTACAGTCATTCTGGTGCATATTAAGGTTGATAGCTAGAGACCATCTTCAAGTTGACTGTAAAAGGGTAGTAGATGTGAAATACACTGTTTGTCCTCCAAACAGACGAGCTATGAGCTGAGTCTTTAAAGGTCTCCACTTTGGAAAGCTTTTTTTAAAATCTCAGTTCTTTTTTTTAACCAAATACTCCTTTTGTGTGTGGATGAGTGAAGTTTTTAAAAATAAATGGACTTTCATTAACTTCACCATTTCTGTGTGTAATGATAAAATCCACCTTCTGTTGAAAATGAAGCCAAACTCCTCTGATGAGTCTGAGCACTCAGGATGTGACTCAGAAAGCTCTGCCTACAATCATGGTGCTTTTAAAGCATCAATTGAATGACTACAGCTAAACAAATGAGAGAATGTCTATTTAAACATGCAGCAGGGTAGGAGCTATATGTGACTCAGCCAGAGCTGATACCTGGAAATAATTATCTGAGATGTGTTTTTATGTTTTTGTCTGGAAAATGTTGTATACTGCAGCCAGCCACTAGGGGGTGTTTTGGTGTTCTTACAATTTGGTTTTTATATGTGGAAAAAGTCATTTTAATTAAAGTATAAATTAAGGCTTTGTTTGAATTAACAAAATATGTTTCCTCCTCCTCATTATTATTATTATTATTATTAATGATTTAAAGCCATATGTACACTAATTGTTTTCATTTACATTTTTTAAAGATTATCTTTAGTTTACAAACTCCCAAACCATTTTTGTTTAATTTTAAAGCCTGAGCCAAACACACGTGAAGATGATCACTTATCAGATTCAAACAAATGATGAAACCAAACGCATTTTGTTTACAACATGAACGTATAAAAGAAAGAGTACATTAGAGAACCAGTGACACTCTGGGCTGAAAATAGAAGCAACGCTTTACGTTTAGAGCAAAGGAACGAGGAGGACGGAGCTGAAGTGAAGTGAGCATGAGGCTTCGTGTGTGAGGATGAAAGTGACACTGCTGCTGTCAAAGACGAAGGAGAATCTTAAAGGAAGATCAGATCCAAAGCTGGTGGTTAAATGCATCGGCCTTGAGTGTGGAGGAGTCCGTGAGGTTATCTGGGTTCCTCTGGGTTCTGTTCACATCCTTTAGAATAAACACTGCAGACCCGTTTCAGCCTCTCTTCACGCTCTGGATTCTGCGTTGGCCGATCCATGTGTAAAAATGGTCCCTGCTCCTTTTTGCTACCTAATCCGGACGGATCCAAGCGTTCTCATCGTTTCTGTCTCACGTAGCCGTTTAAGGATTGAGAAGCTGCTCTCTGCTTTGATTTGTGTTCAGTAACATTCAAATCACTGCAGAGAGAACTCATCATTTAAAAAAAAACATGTTATTTTCAATATACAGCAGATTGTTCTATCAGGGAGGATAAATGCAGCTGATGAAAACGTAAACAGGAATCACCTCTTTTTGAGGCTGTCTGCAGAGGAGAGGTGGTGTGACAAAATGTAACACACAGGGACGTGCTAAGTAACGCACAGGGGCCGCTGTGAGTAATCTCTCAGTGTTGATTAAGTTGGAAATAAATGCCCTCCAGGGTGCGTATAAACAGAGCAGATCTGAAGCAGGTGGAGGCTGCGCGGAGACGAGCGGCGAGGAGCAGCCAGCATACGTAATAAATAGGCCGCCACATCAGTGCAGTGAGACGTGCTGCTGCGGACGAGGCTGGGTAAGCTTTTACTGCTGAGAGGGAGCGCAGAGAGCAGCGAGTCTAACAGCGTTCGTCGCTAGAATAAAAAAAAAAACACGGATTTACCGTAGGTAAAAACGAGTCGGAGAAATAAAACAACTGAAGGTTTGTGAATGAAGCTCGACGGAGCTGACAGCTCACGTTAAAGTCAGCAGCCTATTGCATGGAGGGTTGCCATGGTAACAGTGGGTGTTGCCATGGTGACGTGTGCATAAACTAATTATAAAGTTGATATTTAACGTTCTTCAAATTCTTTTAGGAGACTATAAAGAGACTATCGGATGCTTTAAGTGAAGTAGGGTCTGAGGGCTGAGGGACACTGGGGAAAACACACACACACACACACACACACACACACACACACACACACACACACACACACACACACACACACACACACACACACACACACACACACACACACACATTTTTTTGTTATTTATTGAGACATTTAAAAAAATGGAAAATTCTGTCTAAAGGCAGAAATAAATGTAAATTCCCCGTTGTCCTGCATGTTGTATTCTTGCATAAAAAGATGTTTTTTAAGGTTATCATTATATAACTGGTCCCAGAAATAGTAACTATAAAATCAAAGGTTTTACATATAACCTATATTTGTGCTCTAAGTGAAGGAGAAGAGATTAGTGGAAGTGAAGGATGTGGAGCCTGTAGTATCTCAGGTGTCACTGAGAGCTGCTCTAATTTTAGTCAAAGCTCCTGGCTCAGGAGAGCAGGAGTACAGACATCTTCACTACTCCTACATCACAGTCAGTGATGAGAAGTCTGTTGATGCTGTATTTTTATAACAAAGTTTTAAATATATATATTGATTTTTAGTTGTTGTGTGTTTTTGTTGATCTAGATCAGCGTGGATCAGCTTCAGCAGAGTTTTTGATTCAAATTTGCTTCACTTAAGATGAATTACTGTTGCTACTCAGACTCCAATAAATAAAATACATGAGAATAAAGTGGTTTTTCCTCAATCATTTACTCAGTAATTACATGTACAAAGCAAAAATATATATACATAATATAAAATACAAACTATTAATTGCTGGCACATAAGACCAGGCTGTGACTGTTGGCAACTTATTGGATTTACATAATTGTGAATTACTCAAACATTCATTTGGGAAAACACTGAGTTGGTTAATACGTTTTCCTGAGACGTGTCATAAATATGACCAGGTCATGTGGGGCGTTTGATGTAATTGTTAATTAAGAATTATGTAACTTTTCTTGTTGCAAATCAGTCATAAAGTTTCCTAAATGTGTCTCAATATGTTTCCCCTTCCTATTATATTGTTAAGTATGGTCACCACCAGCCTCAGTTGTCTCACATATTTCTGGCTTACAGAAACTAAATTAGGAAATGTTCCAGATTTCTTCAATGACTATTACTATTTTGATAACAATACTAAAGAATTTTTTTGTAGGTCAGAATACATGAAACTCAAAGACCCACACACAGAATGAGATAAAATACCAAAACTCCTAAACAATGACATGCAGCTGAAATGTTTAAAGCGCTTTGACAGTGATTTCAGTGTGGGCAGTCGGAGCAGTCTCTGATTGATTGTAGGAGGGAGTTCCTGAGGGAGGGAGCTGCTCTGGTGGAGGATCGTCTCCCTCGTTTCTGAGCTTGGTCCTGAGAGGCTGATGGAGGTGTGGATCTGAGGACTAGATGCAGCACGATGGTGTGTAGCACTGTAGAAGGTCTGTAAGGTGTGTAGACCCTTACGTCCCCCCCTGAGAAGACAACATCCAGGAAGCCCACCCAGCTGTTAGGGTGGGTACGTTAGAAGGCTGAGACGAGGGAGCTGCTGAGAACAAATGACCTCCGTATCCATAACGTTTCTTCACAACTCTAACTCTTTGACTTGATGTAAAGGCATTAGAGGACCAGACAAACTTCTGCCATGTGCTAGTCTGGATCAGATGAAATACAAAAATATTCAGAAAGTCACAGAATACACCATTCAAATAGCATAACCAAATCTTCCAAATGAACCAAAGGCAGGTTTCTATTCATTTCCTCTTGTATTCTGATCAGGTGATGAGCATTAGACAGGTCCATGCAGTGGATCAAAAGCAGAACTGATCAGAGGCAGGGGGTATTTGCACAATGCTTCATGCTATGGTCTGGAGAGGTTATATAAAGGAGGGTGAGGTGAGCCAGGGAGGAGGTAGAGTAGACAGAACAGTCGTATGGTTTAGGGGGAGTGAGAGAGAGGGCTCTGTCTTTAGGGGAAACAGTAGGTAGAGCGTTTGTTTTGCAATGCGAGCGTTACCAGTACGATCCCTGTTTGGCTGGGCACTTTGTCATCGTTTCCTTGGGCGAGACACCTCACCCACACCGCCTGCTGGTGCTGGTAGGATGGTTGTTTTGTTTCTATGGCTACAGTGTAGCTTACTGCCATCAGCGTGTGACTGCCTGATGTAAAGCACTTTGTAGTCAATGACTTACGCTGACTTTACCCCACACCGGCTGCTGTTTTGTTACTGAACGTCTCCGGTACTTTGCCTCCACCGAATCTTGGTGGTTCAGGCGAGTTCACGGTGAACTCGCCTGAACCACCAAGATTTTGGTGAACTGTTCACACAATAACAGGTACGTGTGTAAACAGGAGTTGGAAAACAAAAGCTACACTCGTCTTCTCGTACTTTTGTTGAGGATTATTTATTCACTTGGCTTGTTGTACAATGGGTAAGCACACAGTAGGCCTACAGTAGTTTAACGTTATGCTTAAATGTGATGCTTAAGTTGCATTGGATAAAAGCGTCTGCTAAATACATAAATATCCAAATTGTGCTAACTTTAGCAACGTAGCTAAAGGTTTTATTTTAAAACATTTTTTAAAACATGACAGATGCCCCTCGCCGGCTATCGTCTCACTACCTGTCTGGCGCATGTAATGTCTTTAACTTGATGAAGATATGGCGTCCAGAAAAAAATAGATTTGTTGCGGAAAGTTAACTTTGCTCCGCAACCACACCGGAGCCGGTGTGAAGGCTCTGGTTGGACTCAATGTTTTTTCATCCTTGCTGAGTCCACACTGCAACAGCATCCAGTGTGAAGTACTGCTAGAACTTCTGGTGATGGTGGTGCAGACTGCAAACAGTGGGAATAGCAGTGAGTACTCAAGCCATTTATTCTAGACTCAGACTCAGACTGTAGACAAATCACCCAATAGATGATTTGGGAGGAGAAGCAGAGCCTGAACTGTAGGTACAGGTTGAGTGTGAGGCAAGTCTCTCTACATTTGGTCTAAATCTTAATGTGTCAGATATTTTGTAGCTGAGTTGCATCCATGATGTTACTTCTGTGAGGCAGTTGATGAGCTTGGAGTGAATGTGGATCTGGTGGAGAGCTGGTAGAATTGGATGCCATCTGCATAGAGTTAGAATTAAAGTCCTTATGAATCATGAGGACAAAAAGAAAAACATGAAGGATTAATACAAATGGAACCAAGCACAGAACCCTGAGAACAGCAGACAGACCTGACAGGGTTAAAGGTGTTGATTTGAATGAACTGATATAGAGGAATGGTAAGGCTGCTGTCTGGTCTAAGAGGATGAAGATGCTGAGGAATTCTAGAGTCTGATGAGAGAAATAGATATACAAACAGTTGTATCTGCTGCAGGTGAGAAGATATATAATGATCTTGTAATAGAACTTATAGTGTATGCTGCAAAAAAGATAAATGACAGGTAAAAGTAGCCTTGGGATGAGTTTTTATTAACATGTAACACAGGTTTAAGAGCTAAATAAGCAGCAAAATGAATGAATAATGATTACGTAATTAAAGCAGGTATTATATTAAGGTTTGAACACAAGGGGCAGCATCTGTTTAACCAGTGCTGTCACTATTCATACACTAATTTCAGGTTATAATTTATAGAATTTTTAAAAGCGTTTTTATTACTAATACATTTCTAATTCTATTACATAAAAAAGAAATCCAAAAGAAAATGAGAAACATGGTTTTCATGGGTTATAGTACGAAAGAGTGAGTTACATCAGAATATTATAAAATAGTTTGAGGAGTTAGTCCCTGGTGGAGGGCATCGATCTTCAGCTCATAGCCTCCAGATCCAAACTGCACACTTTGGGGAACAGTGGGTGGTTTGTGAAGCTTGGCTGTGAAGGTAGAAGTCTTCTTCATGTTCCTGAGCAGAGAGTGCTGTTCTCACAAGATGCTCCAGTTTTGGGACGTTTTATGTTGCAGGTTTTATGTATTTCAGGATAGCGTGGGTGAAAGCACACAGGATATCTTATATGGGCAACGGTTGTCTAAGATCACCTTCATTCCCCAAATTGTAGCAAAAATCCTAAGATCCTGTTTGACCCATATTTCAGTCTGAAGCTTGTCTCTCTCAGTCTAGTGTTTCACCAGCTCCCCCTTTAGGTATCAATTACCAGGATGTTTTATTCCTCTGGTGGCTGAAAGTCATTATCAGGGGAATCCCTGCTGCAGTCCCACTCAGAATTCACTTTCATGCACTAAATGCTCCTATCTAGGTTAAGTGGTATTTGATGCCTTGGTAGAAGACAAAATGCATGCTCTTGTTTAACTAGTCACTCCGCATTATCTGATTGGCTGGCTTTAAATTAATCATTTATTACTCTTGTGTCGCTGTTTGGTGTAGTGTACTTGCAAACTAGGTCATTTGGCACAAACGAGTGTGCTCTCGGGCCTGACAGGGACAGACATCTTGCATAAGTCTGAATGTTTCCCAGCACAGTTACAGAGGTCCTGTTAGTGAACCATAGGCTTATTTGCCACACAGTTCAATTCACTTGGTTTTGTACTACAATACCTTGTTGGTGTACCTGTGTATTAAATATCCTTGAATAAGCAGAAAAGAGAGTAGGAAGGGTTTTTTGTTTCAACATTAGATATCAGTGTCATGACACTTCAGCCTTATTGCCTTAGGTGGTGGTCCGACAGCACCTTCTGTGGCTACAGTGTGCTCACTGCCATCAGCGTGTGATCGACTGACTGATGAAGATCTCTGTAGTCCATGATTTAGTGGAGCATATGTGCACTATATGTGGGACATGTACATTTAACGTAGTGGCAAAAGGAACTATACACATGCATTGTTTTGGGCGCTCATGCACTTATGTGCACCCTTGTATATATAATTAATTATTTTTAATTATTATTTTGCTGATAGATTTTTGGTGTTAATTCAAATCAAGCTGGCCATTAGAAAACACAAAAATGTCATTTATGAGAAAAAGTTTTGAATTAAATGCTCTTTATTTACATTATGTCTGGATTATAGATGTCTTTTGAATTGCTCATTTATTTACTAACTACCTAAAGTTTTCATCATGTATTTTACCATGTCCTATATTATATGCAAACAACTAAACCATAACACATGTCATTCCAGACGTAATAAACCTCTGTGTTCTGCTCCGTGCTGATGGAGTTAGGGACTCTTGTTCCCTGCATGTTTGTAAAAAGCAGACATTTTATTGATATAATTATGTTTCCTATAAGTGAGGGAATCTGTATCTTCGAATGAAAAACCCCCCGCTACATCCAGTAAATACATTTCTGTTCCTCCCCCACCCCATTACACAGGCATGGGGGCCGATGTGCAAATGACATTAGACATGATGCAGCTCCATAAAGCACTGAGTGCACTCAGCTCAGGGCCAGAATCAGTCTGAACTTCACTGCTACAACACAGGACATGCAGCTATTGGGATTTTTTTTTATATAAAAGATGCAGTGAATAGAAAATCTTTGGTATCAGTCCATAGAGTTGACACCCTTTTCTCCCTCTGTCTTATTGCTGAAAAGACATTTTTTTTCTTTGCCAAATGGCAGTCCTCATTTCAAAATCGCAGCAAATGAGCTCTGTTTCTCTGTTCTGTTGCCATGGGTAACACATCTTTTCCTTCTCATGTCTAATCTTGGCTTCTCTTTGAGATCTCTTCCACTCGGAATGCCTGCCTGTTAGCACAGCGCTGGCACCGTTTCACGCATCTGCCTGTTTTTAGGCTCTGCTGGTAGGAAAACACACCATCTCTCGGTTCATGTACAGGAGGATTATTGTATCGAAACACACAGTCGACAGCTGCAGAAAGCTAATGTATGTCTGAGTACTACGCAGCCTTAAAGATTAGCTAACACTCTGGTGGAAAACATACAACAGATTCTTGACTCATGCTCTGATTTTTAGACACAAGGGTCTCCAACCTGTGGCCCTGGAGCCACTTGTGGCTCATAGCCCTTTGTGAAGTGGCTCCTAGTAGCTTTGATTAAATGACTTGAACTTTAGTAATATTTATATTTAAGCTGTTAAAAGAAAATGCTAGTTTTGCAGTTGTACAATCAAACTTTTGCAATAACTTGCAAGGAGCATTTGCAAGAGAGAAGCTATCATATTTCCAAGTAATTTATGATCATTTTAGTGCCAAATTAGCTACAATTGGCTCAGATTTTCAGTCTAACCTTCGTTA
This sequence comes from Callopanchax toddi, assembly GCA_006937965.1. Taxonomy (NCBI): domain Eukaryota; kingdom Metazoa; phylum Chordata; class Actinopteri; order Cyprinodontiformes; family Nothobranchiidae; genus Callopanchax; species Callopanchax toddi. The sequence goes on from SSNR01000012.1 coordinate 1,049,832, forward strand.
GAAATCTTAAAGATACTGTCTGTCTGAGCTCCACAGAGGACTGTTTTCTCACTCTGCTCACATATTATCGTCATATGTGGAAATGACTTGCAGTTTTTTTTGCTAATTCTCTCAGCTCTTTCTGATGCTACCAAATATCCCAGCACACAGTTGTGATAAAGAAGATTAATGGGAGGAATACCGGTAATTATCATCTGTTTACTCAAGACTCAGTGTCAAATTTAAAAAAAAATAGTTCTCAGTATTTAATTTACTGGCATTTAAAACTCAAACGAGGGGGAAATAAAGTAAAAAAAAAGAAAAAGAAAAGAAAAAACGACCATCTGGAACCAAGAAAGTATAGATCCCATCATGCAGACGCTGAATTAAACAGGCAATTTAAAGTAACTGTCAAACGGTGGATGAATATTATTATTCCTGTTGTTTTTTGACAGGTGAATACACAGTGATGACAGCTCATTTCCATCTAAAGAGGAAGATCGGCTACTTTGTCATCCAGACGTACCTGCCGTGCATCATGACCGTCATCCTCTCCCAGGTGTCTTTCTGGTTGAACAGAGAATCCGTTCCAGCCCGGACCGTGTTTGGTGAGCATATCACGACCTCGCTGGCCGCGTTATTTTCAGCCTCCCTGCGTTATTTTTAGAGTATTCTAACTCCCAGTGACACTAATGTAATTTAACACCAGCGTTGTGATGATTCAGTCTCACACATTAAGATCTCATGAAGCAGGAAATGACAGCAGACGGTTATAAAAGCCCTCGTAGATCTGATGAAACCAGCTGCTACAGATGACATTTATTCTCAGATAAGATAAATTAATAAACATACATAGGGTTAGGGTTATATAATGGATCTTAAAGTATAATTGTCCTGTTTCTGCTCCAGGTGTGACCACCGTCCTCACCATGACGACTCTGAGCATCAGTGCGAGGAACTCCCTTCCTAAGGTTGCGTACGCCACCGCCATGGACTGGTTCATCGCCGTCTGCTACGCCTTCGTGTTCTCCGCTCTGATTGAATTCGCCACCGTTAATTACTTCACGAAGCGCGGCTGGGCCTGGGATGGGAAGAGCATCGTGAGCGAGAAGGTAATGAAGGAGAAAACGTGTCTTTTGAACGGGAGTTTCATTAGCACTGTAAGGTGGCCGACCATCGCTTTAGAGAGGGGAAAAAACAGCTGACTTATTCATCCACATTCCAGTCAACGTGCTTAATTAGTGCAATCTTTATTAAGTGTACGTTTTGTTTTTTGTTTTGATTTAGAATTCCCAGGAATTAAACCTGAAATCTGTAGACTATGTAGACTTCTCTATGTCTGCTAATCAACAAGGATAATCAATCATCAGAAGCATCAGAATCTGGGTCCAGGTTAGAAGAAAAACACTTGACCCCCCAAATAAACCCCCGAAACCGTCTGATTAACGAGAGGCAACTGCAAATGTCATTTTAGAGACGCGAAATGTGGAAATGTGGAAGCTGGATAATGAAACAGTTAGGTTTCATTTTAATCAGGGTCACTCATAAAATCATTGTCAAAGGCTGAGTGATGTGATGACAGGCTGAAACACTACAGGACTATTTTTAGTTGTTAAACCAGAAAATCTTTGAAAATGCGACAAAGCTCAAAGATCAGATGCTTCAATCAGGATCCGGCTCACATCGTTTCCAAGCTGCTTTTTATTCCTAAAATTTAAAAAAGCTGTGGTGATGCCCCTTTAGCTTTTCTGGGACTTAATGACATCTCTGATCATTTTCAACACTGACTCCATTGAAACAGCTTTAACTCTTTAACTGGCAGCTAAAACCACTAAAACTCATTTTAGACGCTGAATCTCCTCTAATTATGCACTGACCTTACACTATGAGCATTATGAGCATACGTTATAATTACAGTAAAATGAATTTATCATGTGTACATTATTGTTAATTATACAGGGGTCACACACACACAAATGCCAGTATCAAATTCAAGAACTTCAAGGTGAGTTGTTTAGATTTACACACTATATTTATGTTGATTGTTTAAAATATTTTGTATCGTAAATGTTACTTTACTAAAACCCATTTCAGTTAGTTTCAAGGACTTTATTAAAAATTCAAGCCCTTTTAAAACCTTGAGAAGAGTGTTAAGTTACAGCTCTAGTTCTTGGAGCTTTCCTCAGTTAGACCCAGCGGATCACAGCGCCGTAATAAAAAGAGGCTGCATGATTTGTTAGAAAGAGCTTTACCCTTTCTGATGGGGGCTTCAATGTCTTTAATAACCAGATCACAGGTGCTTTCAGACCAAATGGTTATAAGGACAATGTGAAGGTTTTAAAGAATGTTAGTCCCATCGTGGATCCGTTTCAGGGATCTCCATGTTTGTTTTCACACTATAAGAGGAACACTGTAGGCTGATGGTCAATGTAGCCACGTCACAGGGAAGCAACAGCCCAGTGGGTTGTAGCTGCTTGTCCTGGGTTCAACAGTTCAGAACTTTTCTCTACTTCAGGACGTGTTATTTTGTGTGTCACGTTGTCGTGATCTGTGCCCTTTGTGCTCTGTTAGCTCTGTTTTTGGCCTCAGCCCTTCTCTGGTCCTCCTGTCTCTCTGCTAACCTGCTCGGCATTCAGTCTAATCACCCAGCTGCTCCTCATCCCTCTGATTACCAGCTCCAGCATATATACCATTCCAGTTCATTCACTCCCTGTCAGATCCTTATCTTGTCACCCTCTGAGTCAGTCCTGTGAGTAATCCAGTTGTCCTGTGTTGTGTCCTCCTAGGTTGTCTTAGTTGTATTTTTGCTGCTATGTCAGCGTTTGATTTCCTTATTAAAGTTTAGTTTTTATTCCTGTCCATTTTACTTATTTTTTTAAATAATTTTAATACATTTCATGGGGTTTTTCCTTGTTCTTTATTATAAATAACAGTGATCATTTTGTTCTTGTAAAGGTGCTGGAAAAATATAAACCACTTACACACTACTGCAGGGGTGTTGCTAGACATGAAGGCATTCTGGGGACCAAAGGAATGAATGCAGAAATACAAGAACGAATGTAGTGGTGTGGTTAGGACGAGGAAACACTACACTGAAAAAAAAGATCTGTTGAATTGACATAATTGAAACATGTACATCGGTTGCACGAAATTCAATTATGTTTTTGTTTAGTAACTTAATTATATAATGCCAAATTAATAAATACATGTTATGAGAACATGAATGTTTCATGTTGAGAACTTTTAATCAAATTTTGTTTCTTTTATACATTCCATTTATGTTGTAGGTATATGAATTACTTAAGTAATACCAACATATTTAATTCATGTTATGAGAACATGAAAGTTTCATGTTGAAATCATTTAATGATATTATGTTTCTTTTATACATTCCATTCATGTTGTTGGTATATGAACTACTTAAATAATACCACCATATTTATTACATGTTATGGGAACATAATTTTTTCATTTTGAGAACTTTTAAGCAAACTATGTTTTTTAAACAAATTCCACTTATGCTATAGGGATATGAAACCCTTAAATAATACCAACATATTTGATGTACGTCATAAGAACATTAATGTTTTGTTTTGAGAACTTGCAATCCAATTTTTTTTCTCTTTTAAACCTGCCAAAAACTATTTTAGCAACAAGATACATAAACAATTAGAAATCAGAATACTATACAGTACTAAAAATGACAAACACAAATAACAGTTTTCACTTTTATTTCTAAAATGAAACACTTGAAAATTTGGGCATAGAGGTAATAAGAAACCTTTCAGATTTATCATGTGACAGAAATGATCTAAATCAGTTCAATATATTTAGAATTTTTCAAAGTGCAAACAAGTATTAAAACAATACACAATGAAATATTTTGATCACAGTAGGTCTGCAGTTGACGTTTAAGCACTTAACTGGAATACTTCAAGTAATGACAAACAAGCATATTTGAAAGTCTTTTGTCAACAGCGAGTATGAACATAACACCAAGTCAAATGAAAATGTCTTTATGTAAAGTTGACTTTCTACAGTAAAGGAGAAATCTAAACATTTAAGAAGTTTCTCAGAATAATCTCCGTGGTTATGGCAAGGTTATGTGGTTATGTGTTCATGCGTGCGCATCAGTAAATTTAGAATAGCAGTTGTCAACTTTGCAGGCTGTGCTCACAGGTTGCCAGTCTATTCTTCAGGAACTGGGCTTTCTTTGAAAGTGTGGCATCATCTAGCTCCATAACCACTTTCTGGAGGACTTCAAAACTGTACCTGAGTTGATGATAATCGATGTTTAAACTGTACATGAGGCCAAACAGCAGCGCTAAAGCCAATGGAATATTGTCCAGTTCTTGGATGACGATTTTGCTTTCCAGGGCAAATCCTGCATCGTCTGGGCCAGGCTGGGCTTCATGTCGTTTCATTGTGAAGATCCCCACAGTAGTCTCTCCTCAACAGATTCTTCAAAGGCTGCTTCATCGTCTCCCTGCACAGAAGTTCATAATATATTATTGGATCTAGTATTAAATATGGTACATAACTCAATACAACAGACAAAGATGGTACCCAAATAAATCTAGATCTTACAACTTTGAAGGTGTGTCCCAATTACCAGTTACTCTGTTTTACATATAAGGAATTGTTTCGCTTTTGTAAATGTTGAAGGGATACTCCACCGGTAAGTTATTTTTTGTCTATTGTCATATTCCTCAGACATAGATA
>SSNR01000012.1:1066682-1101252 GCA_006937965.1 Callopanchax toddi
CTGGTAGAGATCAGGTCTGCTAGTGATCAGGTCTGGTAGAGATCAGGTCTGGTGGTGATCAGGTCTGGTAGTGATCAGGTCTGGTAGTGATCAGGTCTGGTAGTGATCAGGTCTGCTAGTGATCAGGTCTGGTAGTGATCAGGTCTGGTGGTGATCAGGTCTGGTGGTGATCAGGTCTGGTGGTGATCAGGTCTGGTAGTGATCAGGTCTGGTAGTGATCAGGTGTAGTGATCAGGTCTGGTAGTGATCAGGTCTGCTAGTGATCAGGTCTGGTAGTGATCAGGTCTGGTGGTGATCAGGTCTGGTAGTGATCAGGTCTGGTAGTGATCAGGTCTGGTAGTGATCAGGTCTGGTAGAGATCAGGTCTGGTAGTGATCAGGTCTGGTAGTGATCAGGTCTGGTAGAGATCAGGTCTGCTAGTGATCAGGTCTGGTAGTGATCAGGTCTGGTGGTGATCAGGTCTGGTGGTGATCAGGTCTGGTAGTGATCAGGTCTGGTAGTGATCAGGTCTGCTAGTGATCAGGTCTGCTAGTGATCAGGTATGGTGGTGATCAGGTCTGGTGGTGATCAGGTCTGGTAGTGATCAGGTCTGGTAGTGATCAGGTCTGGTGGTGATCAGGTCTGGTAGTGATCAGGTCTGGTGGTGATCAGGTCTGGTAGTGATCAGGTCTGGTAGTGATCAGGTCTGGTGGTGATCAGGTCTGGTAGTGATCAGGTCTGGTAGTGATCAGGTCTGGTGGTGATCAGGTCTGGTAGAGATCAGGTCTGGTGGTGATCAGGTCTGGTAGTGATCAGGTCTTATGGTGATCAGGTATGGTGGTGATCAGGTCTGGTGGTGATCAGGTCTGATGGTGATCAGGTCTGATGGTGATCAGGTCTGGTGGTGATCAGGTCTGGTAGTGATCAGGTCTGATGGTGATCAGGTCTGGTAGTGATCAGGTCTGGTAGTGATCAGGTCTTATGGTGATCAGGTATGGTGGTGATCAGGTCTGGTGGTGATCAGGTCTGATAGTGATCAGGTCTGGTGGTGATCAGGTCTGGTAGTGATCAGGTCTGGTGGTGATCAGGTCTGGTAGTGATCAGGTCTGCTAGTGATCAGTTCTGGTAGTGATCAGGTCTGATAGAGATCAGGTCTGCTAGTGATCAGGTCTGGTAGAGATCAGGTCTGGTGGTGATCAGGTCTGGTAGTGATCAGGTCTGGTAGTGATCAGTTCTGGTAGTGATCAGGTCTTGTAGTGATCAGGTCTGGTAGTGATCAGGTATGGTGGTGATCAGGTCTGTAGTGATCAGGTCTGATGGTGATCAGGTCTGGTAGTGATCAGGTCTGGTAGTGATCAGGTCTGGTAGTGATCAGGTCTGGTAGAGATCAGGTCTGGTGGTGATCAGGTCTGGTAGTGATCAGGTCTGGTAGTGATCAGGTCTGGTGGTGATCAGGTCTGCTAGTGATCAGGTCTGGTAGTGATCAGGTCTGGTGGTAATCAGGTCTGCTAGTGATCAGGTCTGGTAGTGATCAGGTGTAGTGATCAGGTCTGGTAGTGATCAGGTCTTATGGTGATCAGGTCTGGTGGTGATCAGGTCTGGTGGTGATCAGGTCTGGTGGTGATCAGGTCTGTAGTGATCAGGTCTGATGGTGATCAGGTCTGGTGGTGATCAGGTCTGGTAGTGATCAGGTCTGATGGTGATCAGGTCTGGTAGTGATCAGGTCTGGTAGTGATCAGGTCTGGTGGTGATCAGGTCTGGTAGAGATCAGGTCTGATAGTGATCAGGTCTGGTAGTGATCAGGTCTGGGTGTAGCTGAAGGAAATGAACTCAGCTTTATAAATAATGCGCGTAATCACTATTAATTCTTGATTTAACAAAGGGGGAAAATACTATTTCATAATTAGGAGCAGGTTGGTAAGGAAATATTTTTTTTCTTTTTATAAATGAAACCATCCTTTAAAAACTGCATTTTATATTTACTCAGGTTTTCTTTGTCTGATCCTGAAATTTGTTTGTTGATCTGAAACCAATAAGTGCAATGAGTTAGCAAAAACAGAAGAAACCTGTAACGGGGCAAATACATTTTCACAGCACTACGCATTGGAAATGACAGTCGGTTCCTGTCACACCAATTTTTCCTCAGTATATTTCTAATTGACTGAGTTGTAGTCATTTTTGTGTTTGCTCGTGTTGATTATGGCAGCCATCTTGAATTGGATTGACGCTAAAAGGTAATCAGTTGTGAATGTACTATATGATTATTTTTTGAGGGGCTCTATAAATATTAAGTGATTCATGAAAAAAAGTTGCAACCCCAACAACAAAAAAACATGAAAAACAGTCCTCGACATTAATAAAGTCATTATTGAGCTTTACTTTGAAAGTTGTACAGTAGGTAAGTGAATACTGTCAAAGGCTCATTAAACTGCTATAGGACAAGTGACCATATTTGATCACTTTGTGGAGTTTAAAAAAAACTAGAACATTCTATAAATACTAAAGTAATAGAAACACTTTAACAAGCAGCTAGGCTAAAGGCCGGTTCACACGGCAGGATTTTCAAATTGTCGGACGATTTTAACTCATAAGAGATCACACACGTGGTGAGAAATTTTCCTTTAAAAATCGCAGACATTGACCGTTCTGATACAGTGTGTGGTGGGATCACACACGAACCGATTTCACGAACATTCCCAGATCAGACTTGAAATCTCGCAGAACTTCACGAGATCAATCGTGACTTTAGAGTAAACAAACATGACAGCTTTTCTTTTTATTATAAACAATGAACTTGCGAAAGTTGAAAGAATCCGAGCAGCTGTTTTGATGAGAGATTCCTTTCGCTCCACAGCTTGTGTCTGTCAGCTTGCTCTCTGATTGGCTGGCTACATGTCAATCTCCACAGGCAGATTCTCAGGGGTCACACCACACGCTGCGATGTCGGGTCAAGACAATCCAACATGTTTGATTTCCCAGATTTGCAATCGGAGCAGTTCTGACGGCTTTCCGAGCGGCCCAGAGCACTCTTAACCCACCATACACGAGAGGATGATCTGATGAGGTTATCTTTAGAGATCAGGCTCGTCTTTAAGATTGCTGTTAGAGGAGAATCGGGGCCAAAATCGGGTTAAAAATCCTGCCATGTGAACGGCCTAAAGCAGCTAATGATAAGATTATAAACATGATGTTTTAAAAATGCTGTTTGCAAATAAGAATAAGATTAAAATATGTGGGTCGGGAACTGAACTGTTAGGATGAATAAATGTGATGACGTAGCAGAAGGACAGTTTAGTAAGGGGAGGGGCTGGATCTGTTTCAGACTGTCGGGTTCCTGTTGTTCCTGGTTCTGTGGTGTAATGTGAGCCTGCCTCCTGAACAGGGTGAAGTTTTTCCAGCAGACATCTGAATGATTGAGGGAGTTTCCTGTGTTCATGGTGATTACCAGTAAGTTTCCTTAACTCTGACAGGTTATTCTGTATGTTTTGGATCAAAGAACATGCCTGACAGCACGCTTTAAAGTTTGAAATGCAGCCTAAACCTGAAACTTTTACTAACATTTTGTTTCTAAGAAAGTTTTTAAAAGTAAAACATGTGTTACAACATGTACAAACATGAAAAAATGGAAAAGTGTCCTATAAATAACACTCAGTGATTAAAATGTAAAATTTATAAGCATTTCATTGAGCGTCCTTTTAAGGCTGTTTGGAGAACAGCTTTTCAAAGTGATGCTTTACTGGTAACTGATTTTTTAACAGGAACAAAAATGGAGCAGCTCAGCTTTTTTCAGCAGTAGAGGATCCTGTCAAGCAGTTCTTCTCTGCTGCCAGCTACTATTATCTTAAAAGTGTTGGTTAACCCCACAAAAAGCCCCGTGGCACTGAGCTGGAACGCAGAGCTCTCTGAAGTTTTCTTGTGCCACCTCTTTGTGCTCTGTATGCTCAGTCCACAGCTGACCTCGCTTGTCCCCTCAGAGACTGTGACCTGACACAAATCAGTGCTGATGCTATAGGAAGTACTGGTTACACTGCTTCACTGCAAGCCTCAGAATATTCATAAACATATATCATTATACAGTTTGGTAACTGTCAGAAGGATTCAAATATGAGTCACTTCTAGATGGGTTGTCTTAAATAATACATGTCTTGTGTCAGGCTGTTGGTCCTGTGACTCCAGTTGTGGATGCAGAGAGACACTTTAACATGTTCACTAATGTGAGATCAAACACAAGATACTGATGAGTTAGTCTTTAATATGTAAAAGTTTAATTCCATTCCTAAAGTAGTAGTCTTTTATTAACCAGTTCTTCTTTTAATTTAGCTCAATTCAATTCAGGTTTACTCAAAAGCAGACTTGTGAGCTTCGTTCATAAAACCTGAAGTCCAGTAGCTTCACTGAAGACAGACTGACCCAGATCCTGTTCTTGTTGCTGATTAATACGGACTAGAATCTATTTTCAAAAAACTAGAAAACAACCGACCAATCAAATCCAGGAAGTGTAATGCTTTTCTTTTACTAAGGCTATCATACAAGCCCTCTCTATGATGTTTATTGAGCAGTACAAATAAACAAATCACTATAAAACCGCTATAGCATTTTTAAAAATAAAATGTGAAATTTCTCTCAGAAATAACGTCTGTAAAGAAGGTGAACTTTATGCCGTCATTGGAAACCAACAAAAATCACATAACCACACAGAAACCAGAGATGTGATTGTGAAAGATTGAATGATTTCTAGGGTAATAATAGCAACAACTTGATGTTCACTCGTTAATTTTCTCTTATTTCCATAATTTTCTGATATATGTATAAAAACCTGACTCTTGGATTAGGCCAGATCTTATTTTTAAATGTAAGTTATATTCGACTTCCCAACAGGCTAAACATACAGTGGCCTACAACAGATGGCAGTCAGATAGAATCATGTACATCTTACATGTACATCTTCAGTGCAAAATAAACAAAGAAACAAACAAACAGACAGAATCCCAATGTGAAATAGAACCAAAAAAGAAAAAGGAAAAAAAAAGATGACAAACAGAAACTGGGGCTAATAGAGGCTTGTTATCTCTGGTTGCACAAAGATGAGAAGCAATAATCTATTCATATGCAAGAGGCAGTTTCGTTGTCATGGCAACTGATATCCATTTTTATCCTTCATCTGAGAGGGTAAGGGGGCGGGAATTCACACTGTCAATCTTTTTCAAAGATAATGACATAAAACCTTTCGACACCTCCTCTTAATGTGAAGGATAACAAATGAAATAGTTTACACATTCAGACAGTATGGATGGAATAAATGAATAACAGGCACACTATCTATCAGAGCTTTATCTGCGTATTGTAAAAACCATTAGGAAAAATCATCGTCATATTTCATTTTATAATAGATATTTAAAAAACTTGTCTGAGTTCACGACATGGAATTGTTTCAATTCGACGTCTTTGCTTAGGAAAAGACTACATTTCCCAGAAGTCTATGCCGCTGACCTGTCATCCAATATGTCATCCTCCTGAGAGCTCATGCAGCGGCGTTAATGAGGATTATTTTTGATATTTTTTTCCTTTTTAATATTTGTCTGGTCCCGAAGGTCCACCAAGTCTTATGTTTAGTTTTTTAACTCATAACTTGTTACGGAAGCGTTGCGCTGCTAGCTAACATTTTGCTACATGCTAACGCAGTGATCGAGGCTACAAGCTAAAGGAGGACATGACGTTTTCTCTGGTGAAACGCTTCTGTGAAATACCTCTATTAAAACGTGTTTCACTGTTCAAAATGTGCAGAAGAAAGATTCAGAGCTTCAACACATGCTACACAGTGTTAAGACACCGCTGGATGAAAAGTCTTCCTGTGGTAGCTAGCAGCTCCAGGAGGATAAACACTCAACATGACAAGGTAACAGAAACACACCGAGCTGGAAAACAAGGAATAAACTTCTGTTTGTCACACAGAGAGCTCTCTGCTGTTTGGTCGAAGTAAGATGGAAAACATGTCTGAACCTATTTATCCAGCTAGAAAATCTAAAAACAGCTACCAAATAAACAAACGTTGAATTAAATAGTAACAAGAAAGTAAATTAAATAAGGAAAAGGAACACGACTTAATGATTTGGTGATAGATTAAATGGTAAATGTCTTACTTAAAAGCCCCAAAGTTATCAGGAGAGAGAAACAAGCAACCATCACTAAAAGCAACAGCCCAAAGGTCAAAGTTCACTTTATCAGTCATTGAGCATTTAATGTCAGATCTATTTAGGGAACACACATAAAGATATTTATGATTTCATAAATGTCATTTGTATTTTATACTTTTATTCATGGATTTCAGGAATCCATAAAAAAGTAAAACCCACCATCATTCAAGGAATGGACATCATCTACCACCATTCATACCAGAAATTAAGATCATGTTCTGGTCAGTAAATATACCGTTATTTATAATCTGATGTGATCAGTTAGCTCTCAGACTGACTCTCAGCCACTGCACCAAGTAGCTTCATATCTGTAGGATTGATTGAGTTAAACACAGTCAGGAATGGAAGAGGTAGATCTTTGTCTCATAGGGTTCAATGTAATGTGATTATTTAGCATTATGAGCTAAGGTTTGTACCTCAGGGTATGGGTTTGAACCTTTCCAAAGACATAAAATATTGATAACCTCATAAAAACCTCAACACAGTGCAAATTAATTATTTCAGTGAACACAAAACCTCTTAATGGCCTTTTGAAGTTCAAGAACTTCTCATGCTAAATGTCAGTCTTTTAATAGAGTCCCTTCAGTCTTTGTTAGACATTTTTCATCATTAGTCAACTTCTTTCATTTGATTGTTAATATGTTCACTCCCCCATCAGTCCTGACTCAGTTTAGCGTGGTGGCGTTACCTGTACAGCGGGAATCATTTGGAGGAATTACTGGGATAACTGGGTGTGTTTTTGTCTCCTGACAAGAGTCTCAAAGTCTGAGGTTTTAGGAGAAAAATCCACTCTGAGGTCACGGTCACCTGCCAACACCTCACTGAGCCAAAAGAAGAAGAAAAAAAACCACTGAGATTTTTGTCATCAGTTAAAAAAAATTCATGTCTCATCTAGTCAGTTTCACACTTCCCTTTTTCCATCAGCATATAAAACCTTGCATGTTGTTTTTTATAGTGTGAAATGTTAAATATCAAATAGCATTGTATAGCATTATCACCAGGAATGCAAACAGACGATGTTCTTTTTTAAAACACATAATTTGTTTACATTTTTCAGTCCAGGCAAACGTCCACTCTGTCTTCCTGTAACAAAGAGTCCCTAAAACATTGACTCTGACTGTATAGTAAAGTTTTCTGGGTCATTACTGGCTGTATTACAGGATTCCTCATATGTCTCTAGAAAAGACATGTTGTTTGGAATTCTATGGATTGACAAATAAACCAAAACATTATTGATAAATGTTTTAGTCACAAGTCTTGGTTCCTTAAATCCAAATAATTTTTTTTACATTCTACAAAGATTTCTGTCACTTGTTGTCACTTCATCACATGAAGGAGAAACAATCTGTAAATCTAATTATTTAGCAGCTAAAAAACTCAAAATCAGCCAAACTTTGTGTTTCTGGTTCCTGAAGGTTTTAACCATCTTTCCTGTCATATTCACTGTAACGCAGTTAGCTGACATGTTTCCTGTTGTTTTAAGGAAGCTGTCGATCTTTCTAAGTTCCCTGTGGACACAATCAGGAACTTCTGCATCATAGCTCATATCGACCATGGAAAAAGCACTTTGGCTGACAGGCTGTTGGAAATGACAGGTACAGTAAGTTTAATGTGAAGTAGCATCAATCAGGAGAAACTCGTGTTTACCGGTGAAACTCACTGATGATGTGGTTGGTGAACAGGTGCCATAGCAAAGACCGAGAAGAACAAACAGGTTCTGGACAAGCTCCAGGTGGAGCGGGAGAGAGGGATCACGGTGAAGGCCCAGACAGCCTCGTTGTTTTACAGCCATCAAGGACAGCAGTACCTCCTGAACCTCATCGACACGCCGGTGATCTGAACTGTGCTGAAGTGTCGGTTGTTTAGACTTTTTTAATATTTAAAGATGTGATAGCATTTTCTTTCTCTCCAGGGTCACGTTGACTTCAGTTATGAAGTGTCTCGTTCCCTTTCTGCATGTCAAGGCGTCCTGTTGATTGTCGATGCTAACCAGGTACTTCTGTTTTAGGGGGTTTTGTGGATGCAAGCTCTGGATGTTATAAATTATTGATGTTTTTGTCGTCCTGTGAAGGGGATTCAGGCACAAACCGTCGCCAACTTCTACCTGGCATTTGAAGCTCAGCTGGCAATCATACCTGTAATAAATAAGGTACATTCAGTCCTTTTGTTGTTGGGGTAATTTTATGTGTCATTTAACTGCATGAAGCAGGTGATTCTGACATATCTTCCTCAGATTGATTTGAAAAATGCTGATCCAGAGCGAGTGGAGTCCCAGATAGAAAAAGTGTTTGATATTCCGAGAGAAGAGTGCATCAGGGTAAGACGGAGCACAGATGAGCCTTTTAAAAAATAAATTAAGGTATTTTTTACAAGAAATTCCTTTTTGTGTTTTCATTTAGATTTCAGCAAAACTGGGAACGAATGTTGAAAAGGTTCTGCAGGCAGTTGTGGAACGGATCCCACCGTACGAATGCTCAGATCATCAAATCTCCTGTGCTGTTTTTGTGTTTTACATTTTAAAAAAGTTTTCTTCTTATTTCCTCTAGACCTACGGGGAGCATTGATGACCCATTTAAAGCTTTAGTGTTCGACTCCAATTTTGACCACTACAGAGGAGTGGTGGCCAACATCGCTGTGGTCGGGGGTCGAGTCAAAAAAGGGGACAAGATTAGGTCGACACACCTCGGCAAAACCTACGAGGTCAATGAGCTGGGTCTACTGCGGCCAGATGAGCACCCAACGCAGAAACTGTACGCTGCTGTCGTCCTTTTATCATTTCGTGTCTCTGCTACTAAAACCGACCTCAGAATAACCCTAAAACTGCTCTAAGTCACTCACAGCTGCTTAGGTTTAAATGTTTAGTCATAGAGGAAGTGCTATACATGCTATATATCCAACTGCTATATATGTTTTTTACCTATAATATTTATAGATGCATCGAACCATCAGATGTCCATTCCTAAATTTCATGTCAGTTTCAGGTAAAGCCCAAAACGTGTTGTTTACCGTTTAACGGTTAACGTTTTAAGTGTAGGTCTTGTGTGATGTGAAGAGCTCATATTGTGTGTTAGGGATGACTCTCAGCTACCACCACACCAGATTCTAGCTCAACATCTCTAAAACGGACTGAGTTTGAGCCATTTTGACATCTGCTCATGTTGATTAGCTGCAGAGGCCAACTTGAACTGGGTTTCCTTCAGAAGCTAATCAGTTGTAGATGTTCATCCAATGATAATTATTTGAGAGTTTCTTTAAAATCTGTCCAAGTGGTTCATTCTGCTAACAGACAGACAAAGGAAGCAGGCAAACACAGAGGCAGAAACATTATAACCAGCAGTAAATCTCTGTTTTAGGGCCTCGTTTATTCACAAGTATTCAGTTTAGTTAAATTGACACTACAGTGTTATTTACCTTTCCACACTGTCTGTTTCTGATGTGTGTGTTTACAGATTTGCGGGCCAGGTGGGCTATGTGGTAGCAGGGATGAAGGATGTGAAGGAGGCCCAGATCGGTGACACGCTCCACCTCCAGGAGCAGCCGGTCGAAGCTCTTCCAGGGTTTAAACCTGCCAAAGCCATGGTGTTCGCTGGTAGCTGTCCTCGTCCTCACCCTCCACAGCTTCTTGATTTCAGTTTAGAAATGATGTAATCGTATTAAAATGGATCCTATTAAGACCTGAAGCACCATTAAATGTTTGGACTGGTGTCCCCATGTGATGGATAAGCTCCCAGTGGGTTAACAGCTCGTGGTTTGTTTTAAGTGCATTTTGTGTTTCTCCAGCCAGCATGGTGCAATCAGTGCTCTCAGTAAGACTCCTGTTTACTGCTAATGTGCACTTCTTTTTTTTTCTTTTCGGTTTTCATTTCCTCAGGCATGTATCCAATGGACCAGTCAGAATACCCCGCCCTTCGCAGTGCCATTGAGAGGCTGACCCTGAATGACTCAAGTGTCACGGTGCAGAGGGACAGCAGTCTGGCTCTGGGAGCTGGCTGGAGGTCTGAAGCATGCTTTGATTTAGAAAGAAATTACAGTTTCATCTCCAGATTAGTCCAGAATATTACCCATTACTGATATACTTGACAAAATGTATGTTTTCACCTTAAAACAGCCATGTCAGGGTTTATCTATGAACCTAAATCCTATCACCAGTCCAGAGGATGGTATTCTGTCTCTTTTGGTTGTGATTTAGATCATTAGGATGCATAACATCGTAATGGAGGAGCCCTGCAGCTGAAGTTGAAATGAAAAGTTATGTTGTTGCGTTGAAACTGAGAGAAATGCATTCATAACTAATATAAAAGTAAAATCCAAAAAGTAGCTATTAGAATGATTAATAAAGTCTATTAAAAGGAAGAACGTCTTTATTCCATCCAGATTTTTAAAATGTGCAGATTTTGTGTTTTTAAAAATGATGTAAAGGATGATTCAAGCTGCTAATCTGTTGAGCTCCACTCAGTTTGTTTAAAGCTGCACTCTGTAATATCCAAACAAGCTAGCTATATTACAAAAACACGTCTCGGAGCTCTCACCCCTCCCGTCGGGGATAATCCTTATTAGGGATGTCCCGATCTGATCACGTGATCGGAAATCAGCCCTGATCTCGTGATTTTAGACTCGATCAGAATCGGACGTCACCTCCTGATCTGGACTCGCTTCTACATTACATGGTTTCCTCTACATGCGCACTGCCACGGCAAAAGAGAAGCCGTCACACTTTCAGAAGTAAGTGTGGCTTTTTAAATATATGTTAAACAATGTAAAGCATATGGGATTTATTTAGTTATATTTGTGCTCTTATACTGACCATAATCAGAGTTTGAATCAGTTTCAGGTCCTGGGAGAGGGAGGGGGGGCCGGGAGACACACAAGCTTACGGAGGAGCTACCGGGTTCGCGACGCTGCTCACTCGGCACCCGCCGGGATTCGCCCTCCCCCTGAACGGAAAGCGCCGGCGTGGAGCGATTAAAATCTAAAAGCAATAAATGGTCAATCTAAAATAGCATCATAAAATCCCAGCGATAAAAACGGTTAAAACCTTCCTAAAATGCCCTCAACACAATAAACAAACCATCAACAGCCAAATGACTCCACCCAAACCTTCCAACACTTAAAAGTATTTAATGAGGCCAGCTCATCTTAATCTAGACACTCATACTCTGTTCCATGCATGAGGAGCAGCAGATTTAAACGCCTTCTTTCCCTTTCTTTTGGGACTTTTAGTAAATAGAAATGACCTGATATCTGAGGTTCTAATCTCCAGAAGCTTTAGGTCTGGAGATGGTATAAAGTGGGGCCTTCTCGTCTTCCTGCAGGTTTGGTTTTCTGGGTCTTCTCCACATGGAGGTGTTCAATCAGAGGCTGGAGCAGGAGTACAATGCCTCTGTCATAGTAACCGCTCCCACCGTTCCCTACAAGGCTGTCCTCTCCTCGGTTAAACTCATTAAAGTAAGAGCTGCCCCTTGCCCATATATCTGCCAGTTTTACTGCTGAGTTTGTCTTCACTAAATGCGGCTGAATGAATAATAGATCCAGGCTGTCTTATGTCACCAGAGTGCCTTCCTGTTGAATGATGTATGTGATACTTGATAGAAAATCCTTAGGACAATCAAAAGGTCTCTGCAGACTCAGCAGCTGAGATTTGAAAACTATCAACACTAACAGGACAAATCATGATTTAAAATATACTCAGTTAATTTATATAAAATATAAAAATGCTTCTAACTTCTCAGTTTTTCCTCAAAATTGAATCTATGTCATTTTTGTTGAATGTCACTGCAGTCATCTGGTGTCCTTGTCCTTCCAGGAGCACGGCGGTGAGGAGATAACCATTGTGAACCCGGCCCAGTTCCCTGACAAGTCGGTGGTGGCTGAATATCTGGAGCCCATGGTGCTGGGAACCATTCTGGCTCCAGACAGTTATACTGGCCAGATCATGACCCTCTGCCTGGTGAGAAGACTTCTAATGAAGTGAATATAAAACAAAACTCTACATTCAGGCCAAGATTGGAGTTCAGTCCAGTGTAGAACAGTGGATTTGATCAGTTGATCAATACATCTGATCAGCAGATAATGAACCTTCTAAATGTTGTGAAAGCAGCAGGGATGGACTTAGTTTTTCACAGATTCTTCATTTTGTCTTTGTATTAAAGGGCCCATGGCACGATATTTAAATCACTTTATATTAAACAAATGTAATCTTTGATGCCTCTAGATTAGCGTTGCACCATTATAACTCAAAATACGCTGTAATCATTTCCTAACGAGCAACTCAGAGATCAGAAGAAAGCGCCGCCTTCCGGTTCTGCTGGGTTTCTCCTTATTTGGCAGCCTGACACTTCTGCTGCAGCAGGGGGCAGTGCCGTCGCGTGAAAGAGAAACGAAACTGAAACTAAACACTACACGGTCTATGGGCAATGGCGGCAGCAGCACTGGCGTTCTCCTCGGTCCAGGTGTCGTGAATGTGCATGTGGGCGGAGAATTAGACCATGTAAGCAAGTCCGGATCACTATGACCTCATAGCGGGCTGGAGTGAAAAAAACGGTTTGAAACCTGGGTCTGAAATCTGGAAGAGCTTCTCACTGGCTGTACTAGGAGACAGATGGACGCCGTTTTTTTGCACTTTCTGGCAGGTTTAAGATGAGAACTCAACGTTGCAACATGATAGATAAGTTAGAAAACACAGAAAACCATGAGATGGGCCCTTTAAATAAACAACGTGATAGAATCTGTTGTGTTTTTGTACACTTGAGGTGATTTAGATGACTTTAGAACCTGATGAAGACCAGATCATTTTAATTATATCCTGATACATTAACAACCCTAGAAATGAAAGAAGATAAACAATTTCCCCCTCATGTTTATAAAAACAAGAACTCTGTACTTCATTTGAAGCTTTCTTTCTTTTAAAGGAAATCCTCTTTTTACTCCTGCTGCAAAAAAACATAGTAGTTTGAGTTTAGACATTTACATATATATATATATATATATATATATATATATATATATATATATATATATATATATATATATATATATATATATAATTTTGGTCCATATTGTTCATAAAGTCTGTTGTGCTTAGGCTTCAGTCTTTTTAATCATTGCTTTCTGAACCTATGGCTCTTTGTTGCCCCCTACTGGAGGCATTCTGTTTTCTACTTCCTCCATTCAGTCATCAGACACAGAGAAGATAATCAAAGACATTTAATTACATTTTGTTTACAGAAGCCTTTAATGTGTTTTGTAGTGGAGCAGAAATGTCACTAATCTGACAGATGATTGTGTGTCTCATTGTCTGATGAGCGGTCTCATTTTCTGACAGTTTCTCAAGCCTCAGAAGGAAGTAAAATGTGAACAAATACAAGATAAAATGACTTATTTTGGTGCTGATTTTAGATTCAGACCCTTGTTAAATGTAGCTGTGATCTGGGTCAAGTTTTGATGAGTTTCGTTGCTGTAACTTCTGAGTAAAGATGTTTTTGAATAATCAAACCTGTTAAACATGGGGAAAGAAGGGAGTTAGAACTGTTCCTCCTTTTGTATTTCATGAATCAGCCCTTCCTCGACAGATGATTGATAAAATGCAGACTAATCTTGTTTCAGAATCGTAGGGGGGTCCAGAAGAACATGGTGTACATCGATGACCAGCGTGTCATGATGAAATATCTCTTCCCTCTTAATGAAATTGTCGTGGATTTTTATGATCTTCTCAAATCACTCTCATCTGGATATGCCAGGTAAAACTCACAGTCCCATCTGCAACACAAAGTCAAGGTTAACCATGTTCTAGAATCTAGATACTGATTTTAGATATGAGGGCGTGTTTATTTCTACTGTTTCAACATGTATCTACTGGTAAAGCGTATTGGAGCTTGTGAAATGTTTAATTTATTGCACATTTTAACCTAAAAATGACCTAAACATCATTGGATGTCCTACAGTTAGATAAAGTGAAGCCAGTCAAACCAGGTTATGCAAATAAAGTTATTTGTCATCTGTTTATTGAGAAAAACAATCCAGAAATACAAATCTGTGGGTAGAAAACACAGTAAATCTAACTACTGATCACTGAACATCAGCTCATAGCTATTTTAAACTCACTTCTTTAGATCTGGGATTTCAGAGAGTTAATGACTTTAACAGATGCTTCTTTTTTTTAAACCTCGTTTTGTTCCTTAAAACATTTGGTTCTAATTTCAGACTCTAAATAAGAGCCTGTTTCAGAAGCTCAGATGTAAACGCAGATAGACAGGATTTGTTTATTTTGGTGTTGTTTAACTTGGTTCACTTAGATTTTGCATCCTGATGCTTTAAGGACTTCACAGGTTCACTAACTTTCAAACAGCACTCAGAAGCCGGTTATTCTGGCTGCCTCCCTCTGAGTGGTTTCTGGTCCTGTTCCACCAGGAGGAGACCCCCCAGGGCAGACCTGGAACTCACTGTAGAGTTTATACAGTGCTGTGAAAAAGTATTTGCCCCCTTACAGTTTCTCGTTGCACTGAAATGTTTCAGATCAACAGATTTCAGTATCAGACAAAGAAAACCTGAGTAAATATGAAGTGTAGTTTTGAAATGATGATTTCATTGTTTAAATATACCTGACCCTGTGTGGAAAAGTATTTGCCCCTAACCCTGATAACTGGTTGTAACAGTGTTAGTGATGACTTCAGGTTTTGGCCTTGGAACCCTCTCCTGGCGGTAATCAGGCCTGGGCCTGGATAGTGACCTGAACTCAGCTTTTTAAACAATCTGGTTAATCACAATTCATGATTTAACAAAGGGAGCATTCACTTCATCACACAGGACCAGGTTCCTTTAATAAATGAAGTCATCATTTGAAAACTGCAACTTATATTTACTCAGGTTTTCTTTGTCTGATTCTGAAAGTTGTTTGCTGACTTGAAACAT
This sequence comes from Callopanchax toddi, assembly GCA_006937965.1. NCBI lineage: Eukaryota > Metazoa > Chordata > Actinopteri > Cyprinodontiformes > Nothobranchiidae > Callopanchax > Callopanchax toddi. The sequence goes on from SSNR01000012.1 coordinate 1,081,763, forward strand.
TTAGGTGCAGAAAGTCAGCAAAAACCAGTGGAAATCTGTTAGGGACAAATACTTTTTCACAGCTCTGTAAACCTTCTCTGCCCTTGGGGTCTCCCAGATGGAGCTACTGAGTGTCCCTGAGGAGGGGACTGTCCCTCCTGGACCTGTTACCTCTCTAACCTGATAAGTGGTGAGGAATGGATGGACTCAGATGTACATAATGTCTTATAAACTTTAAAGTTGATGAAATCTGTTACTTACTGTAATAAAATACCATACTTGGTGCTTAAAATCAAAAATATTTCCTGTTAAAGATTTTTCCCTCCAGTCTGATGGGTTTTCACTCTAAAATGCATTTCATATTTCACAGTGCTCACATCTTTGATTTGTTCTTCCATAGCTTTGATTACGAGAACGCCGGCTACCAGCCTGCTGATTTAATAAAGATGGATATTCTGCTGAATGGACGACCAGTGGAAGAACTCACCACTATTGTACACAGGTGCATTTCATATAATAAGACTTTAGCAGTTCCTTGTGACAAGACCAACTCCAGAGAGAGTTCATAGCAATAGATCAACAGAGCTTTTCTTTGATTTCAGCTCAACCTCCGTTAACCCTGGTACCAGGGTCAGATGCTCTCCCAACAAGTTAGATCAAAAAACGTGTTTCACCTTTACAGATCTATACAAGTTATATATCCTCTTAACAGGAAATTCAGCTAAAAGATGAAAATCACAGTTAATACTCAAACAAAACACAATTCCACCAACAAACAACATGACAAAGCAGCAAATGATGCATACCTGAAAAAACTGACCATAGGGATTGCAGAACTTGATGCAAACCAAACAATTGAGATGAGAAAATCACCATTGCATGCTTCTACTTAAATGTCCTACATTCATTATAGTATAATATCACAGTAATGTGATGTTTGCCACCAGTAAGCCAAAAATCCTTAACTGTTTGTAGCTCCAGCTGGGTTACTTTGTTGTTGTGTTCTTGGGCAGAACACATCACCCACCTATTATGCTGGTGGTGGTCAGGAGGGCCTGGTGGTGCCAGATTGTGTGTGGCGACTCCAGCTTCTGACAGTCTGCCCCAGGACAGCTGTGGCTACAATGTAGCTCACTGCCATCAGTGTGTGAATGTGTGTGTGAGTGGGTAAATGACTGACTGTAGGGTAAAGCGCTTTGGGAGCCCTTGGACTTAAAAAGTGCTATACAAGTACAGGCCTTTTACCGTATATGTATGTATATATGTATACTCACTGGTCACTTTATTGGGTACACCTGTCCAACTGCTTGTTAACGCAAATGACTAATCAGCCAAACACATGGTGGCAACTCAATGCATTTAGACATGTAGACATGGTCAAGATGCTTCACTGCAGTTCAAACCGAGCTTCAGGATGGGGAAGAAAGATGATTGAAGTGACTTTTAACGTGGCGTGGTTGTTGGTGCCAGACGGGCTGGTCTGAGTATTTCAGAAACTGCTGATCTTCTGGGATTGTCACGCACAACCATCTCTAGGGTTTACAGAGAATGGTCCGAAAAAGGGAAAACATCCAGTGAGCGACAGTTCTGTGGGCAAAAATGCTACATTGATGCCAGAGGTCAGAGGAGAATGGCCAGACTGGTTGGAGCTGATAGATAGGCAACAGTAACTCAAATAACCACTGGTTACAACCAAGGTATGGAGAAGAGCAGCTCTGAACGCACAACACTCGAACCTTGAGGCAGATGGGCTACAGCAGCAGAAGACCACACCAGGTGTCACTCCTGTCAGCTAAGAACAGGAGACTGAGGCTACAGTTCACACAGGCCCACCAGAACTGGACAACAGAAGATTGGAAAAAGGTTGCCTGGTCTGATGAGTCTCGATTTCTGCTGCGACATTCGAGTGGTAGGGTCAGAATTTGGTGTCAACAACATGAAAGCATGGATCCATCCTGCCTTGTATCAGTGGTTCAGGCTGGTGGTGGTGTAATGTTTTGGGGGACATCATGCTATCATTTCAATATGAACCAAAATCTCTAAGGAATGTTTCCAGTACCTCGTTGAATCTATGCAACAAAGGATTAGTGCTGAAGGCAAAGGGGGTCCAACCTGGTACTAGCAATATGTACCCAATAAAGTGGCCTGTTTATGTGTGTTTATATATATATATATACAGTATAATTTCAGAGATCAGTTTTCATGTATTACACAAAAATCTCTGTCCTTGCATATCAAGTATAACTAAATCATGAATGGTTTAAATTAATGCACAATACTATAACAGTTTTGTGTCCTGCAACTAACTGTACAGAGTACCGGTAATAGAACTGAGATGTGATGAGTGCAGGAGAATTTATGGATCACATTTATTTGGTTTTTCCATCACTCTGAAGTCAATATTTGACCATCACTCAGTCAGCAGTTGTTCCATATGTTATTTGTATTTCTGATAGAAGTGATTTCATTCCAGGGGCCATGCATATAGTACAGGCAAAACCATGTGTGAGCGACTACAGGAATCCATTCCTAGGCAGATGTTTGAGATTGCTGTACAAGCAGCAATTGGAAGTAAGGTCATTGCAAGAGAAACGTAAGTACAAAAACATTACTGAGCTACTGAGTTTGTTCAGAAAGTATGACAAGAAAAGTAATATTGATACAGATTCAAACTACTTCTAGACCAAAGTTTAACCCTGATGTTTGTTTCCTTCAGAATAAAAGCATACAGGAAAAATGTTCTCGCAAAATGTGTAAGTAAATGTCTTTTCTTTCCCCTTGCTCTCCCAAAAACTAGAATACTGTATATAACAGGTGTATTGAATTATTGTTTGTTGTTGGTAGTACGGTGGAGACATAACACGGAAGATGAAGCTCCTAAAGAAACAGGCTGAGGGTAAAAAGAAGATGAGGTGCATCGGCAACGTGGAAGTTCCTAAAGATGCCTTTATTAATGTTCTGAAGAGGAAGCGAAAATAAAAGTGTTTATTTATTTGTACGTGTCATCATTTTTAGGACATCTGCTGAAATTTATTTTTAAAAATGCAACAAACTCGAGATGTAATTCCTTTATTTCTTTCTGCTATGAAACATTTTGTTTTATTAACACAGTGATTCTGGTGATTTTGATTATGAGCTTTTCACATTAGGCCGTACTTGAATTATTGGCATTATTCACACAAAATATGATAAACAGAATTACGTATTTGATCCCTGATGATTTTTCAGGTTTTCCCACTTAAAGAATGGAGAGGCCTGTAATAATAATTTAAAAAAATTTGTTTCTGACAGACCTGTTAGTTTGACTTTAAGAAGCCCTCCTGTCCTCCCATTGCCTTTGTTAATTGCACTTGTTTGGAATTGATTACCTGTGTAAAAGACACATATCCACAAACTCAATCAATTAGACTCCACCATGGAGACCACAGAGCTGTCTGAAGACACCAGGGACTAAACTGTAGATCTACACAAGGCTGGGATGGGCTACACTAGGACAACAGGCTAACAGCTTGTTGTGAAGGAAACAACTGTTGGAGCAAAAAAAGACAATGAAAGAAACTCCATATGACAGTTAGTCTCCCACAGACTTTATTTCATTTATAAAGGGAACTCCCAAGAAGCAGCATTAGCTTATATAGGGACCCCAGACATTAAAAAAAAAAAAAAACAGCAACAACAGAAAAATCACAATCTATACAATACAATACCATGACCACACCCCAAGATGACTCCATGCAAGATCTGGCCTGGTGGAGAATCAGTGATCATGAGAAAGGATAAAGATCAGCCCACTACTTGGAAGGACCTGGTCAATCACCTGAAGAGAGCAGGGCCCACAGGGTCAAAGGTATCATGGATCAATCACCATCATGGATTTAAATCCTGCAGCAAAGTCTCCCTGCTGAAGACAGCACATGGCCAGGCTTGTCTGATGTTTACCAAAGACCATCTGGATGATCCAGAGGAGGCATCTCATTGAGCTTTAGAGTCTGTAGTCATCTCCCAGTAATTGTAAAACCAAACGGCATGACAATAAGGAGAAATGTCAATCAAGTAGATGTATCTACAAATCTCCCAGCAGATGGCAGCAGAGGTTCAGATACAAGGGTTTGAACTTCATTCTGAGCTGATCTCCAGCCACCCAGTGTTTATAATAATACCTTATTCAAATAAAACACAACTAGAGTCCATCTTTAATAGTTGAAGATGTCGTGCAGATGCATTATTTTGCTCATAGTTAAGTTAATCTGAATTGGGAGCTATCTGGCATTTCTCTGCAAACAATTACTTCATTAGGAAGTAAGTTGTTTCTGGCTTAAAATAGTATTTGCGCTGTTTTAAATTGAACCGAAGGCAATTCATGACATTTCATAACTTGGTCTCGAAATTGAAATTTGAAATTGAGCTGAACCATAAAATCAGTTCATAGATATACCTTCATTTTCTTCATACAAACGTCAGAAGTCTGCATGAAGACGAAACATCTATAAATTCCAGATAATAACCACATTGGGTTTGTTTTAGTGGATCAAACTCAGATTTGTTACGAAAAGGAAAAAAAAAACGCATTTTGGTGTCGTTTGGTTCTGTGCGCTACCCGTAGTTTGTCGTCATCAATGCGGAAGTATATATGAATGGCTACAGAGCTAGCTGGAATTATTGTTTTTATTAAGAATTACGGACATTAATATTAACTTTATAACACAAGGATGAATGTAGTTCTGTAGTTTAATGTTTGACGGCGCGTTTGTCTGATGTTTGATAATTTTTATTCCTCTACTTGACAGAAACTAGACGTAATGCCGGCTAGTTAGTAATATTTTTATTACTCGTTTCTCTCGCGTTTAAAGTGTACGCCGACCGCCACAATGAAAGTGCGCTCGTCTGTTTTTGCCTCTTTCATTTTAATATTTGAAGTGCTTGGTGTTGCCCTTTTTCTGAGGGGATTTTTTCCTGTTCCCGTCAAGTCTTCTTTCTCGTCTAAGAACAGGTTGTCAGACCTGCCAGCTGAGCCGCAGACAGGTGAGTTCACAGCCCCTCACCTGTCACCATCCTCCTCCGTCCTGTTCAAACTCCTCCAACCTGTGTCCACCTCACAGGAGGCTCTCCTAACTCCACCCGCCTGCCTCAGCCTCTGTTCAGAAGAGTGGTTATCATGTTGGTGGACGCCCTCCGGGAGGACTTTGTGTTTGGAGCCGGTGGGCGCCTGTATATGCCCTACACCAGACACCTGGTGGAGAGAGGCTCATCACACAGCTTTGTGGCTAAAGCACGACCTCCCACAGTCACGATGCCCAGGATCAAGGTAGTCATGGTTCAAAGGAGAACTCATTTCAGATCTCTCACGTGTTGTTTTAGATTAATGTCAAACTCAGTCAAATGAAATGTTATTTATTTTGGACAAAAATGACCAGGTGTGAAAGTAAACAAAAATTAAAACATAATACAAGAAAGCTATTGCTTCAGTCTAATAACAAATCATACTAGTTGAACTCCAGACTGCAGTCTATCAAAGAAACCCTGAAAAGGTATTGATCATTTTCTGACCAAAAAGAAGTTGGAGGAAGCAAACCCTTATCTAGTCCCACCCACACTCTAACTCCTGTACGTTGATTGTATTATTACGTACAGTCATTCATTGTTTATGTAGAGTACGATTGTCAAAAACCAGACTATGTGCCACCAGATATCCACCCAGTGTCAGAATTATAGTTCTTTAAATATTTATTATCCTGATCTGTATTGACCAAAAGCTGATTTAAGAGCATTTCAAAATAATTTTGAACTGTTTTACATTTATGTATCTTTTTAATTCCTCACCTATACTATTCTACAAACTCACTCCACAGACCACTGTGCACATTATACCACTGTGCACATCAAACTACTGCACATTATACCACCGTGCACATTATACCACCATGCACATTATACCACCGTACACATTATACCACCGTAAACATTATACCACTGTGCACATCAAACCACTTCACATTATACCACCGTGCACATTATACCACTGTGCACATTATACCACCATGCACATTATACCACCGTGCACATTATACCACCGTGCACATTATACCACCATGCACATTATACCACTTTGCACATTATACCACTTTGCACATTATACCACTGTGCACATTATACCACCATGCACATTATACCACCATGCACATTATACCACCATGCACATTATACCACCATGCACATTATACCACTTTGCACATTATACCACCATGCACATTATACCACCATGCACATTATACCACCATGCACATTATACCACCATGCACATTATACCACCATGCACATTATACCACTATGCACATTATACCACCATGCACATTATACCACCATGCACATTATACCACTTTGCACATTATACCACTGTGCACATTATACCACCGTACACATTATACCACTGTGCACATTATACCACTGTGCACATTATACCACTGTACACATTATACCACTGTGCACATTATACCACTGTGCACATGCTCCTCATCGTACATATTTTAGGTTTTCTAAAGTTTATCTCTCCCCTCAGCTCTTACCTTCCCCCTCTTTATGTCAACATTTTTATAATTTTATCTGGTAACAAATCATATCATGCTCTGTATTATTTGAACTTGGATGTGAAAGACTTGTTGCCAGTTATCACAAACACTTGTTGTTGCATCCAGTGTTGTTATGAAGTTTAAAGGACAATGACTTTTTTCATATAGAGCCAGGGTGGCTTGATAAATCATATCAACAAACAAACTTTATTAGTTCCAGAAGAAATTAAATGTTTTTAAAACTCATTTAAGTTTATCCAAGTCATTGTGGGCTGTTTTAGCTGTGGGCAGGAAGGATCTTATGTAGCGGTGTTGCAGTGAATCTGAAGGACAGGGGATGATGGGGATGAGGGAGATGAAGGCAGAAGATCTGTTGTGGTGACCTAAAGGGAGCAGCCAAATGAAGAAGACGAAGATTAATTGAAAAACATTGAGAAGAATCTGGAAAACAAAGATTGGATTAGAAATTTGTTTTATACTTTACTCCAAATATCAGGACAGAAGGCATAGCTGGGCCACAGGCCCAACAGAATGAGCTGTATTAGAAACTGACAGACAAATCAGCCAATCACATTTAGCTTAAAGTGGGTGGACAAAAAAAAATCACAAAACCCTTCACTGTGTGTGCATTCTTGTGCCTGATGGTGGGTGGGCTGTAGCCACTGCTACATGGTTTCCTGGAATGAAAGCTTGAGCTTTCATATGATTTGTGTGGTTTGCATCGTGTTGTGCAACTTCTACCATCAGTTTTTGGGGTATGCATTTAGCATCTTTTTGCTGCTTTATCATGCTGTTGCTTGTAATTTTGTTTAGTTTAGACTGTTACTGTTGTTTTGGGCTTTGAGTTGAGTTTGTTCCTGTTAAGTAGATATGCAGCTTGTATAGATTAGTAAAGGTGAATCACGTTTGCACGCTGTCAGAATCCAGTCATGTCACTATGAGCTGCTACAGTCAGGCAGTGCAAGTTCTTCTTTTCTCATCTAACTGACCTATTTTCAGTGTGGATTATTGAGTTTACATGTTGTACTTGAATGCACCGGTTCATGGTCAGTCATAAAAAAGGTGTTTAGAAGAACAAAATGATTTCAGGCTGTTGGAAGTGCTGATTTACTTCCATCGGATCTAAAGGTCTTAGTTTAAACAGTCACAGTTTTCCACTGTATCATTAAAAATGATCACCCAGTAATACTGTGTACTGTGAAACCATAATGTTGTAAAAAAGCTTTACCATAGTGCCACAATCTCACACAGGCCAAAGCATTTTTGCAGTTTAGCTTCTCAGATTTTAAAGCTGTGCTCAGAGGAGTCAGAGATTGTAACTTTCACAAACCTGAGTCAGCTGAAGCAGTTTAAACTAACAGTCAACTAAAGCCCAGCTGCTGCCCTCTCTCTGCTACCAGGGGATGAAAGGTCTGTGTGGTGTTCTCCCCTCCAATCATCCTCTGCCTTCAGGCTGATCCCAAAGCCAAATGGGAAAGGTGGCAGTGGCAGACTCGACATCATTAGTGAGTTCTCACTTCGACCATGACCTGGACTTCTCTGCTCTTCTCCCAGATATCCAGTTTGTTTTTAGGGAATCTGAGGTCTGAAATCCTGGCCTCTTATAGAATAAATCCAGCTTATACAGTTTTTGAACTGAACTGGTTCAAACCGGTTGTTTATTTAATGTGGAACAAGTTTAGTTGCATAACTGTCAGTAAAATGAATATAACAGTTTTTCTTGTTGACTTTTGTGAAATATACACATTTAAGAGGAAATGATCACTTCGATTGAATTTGTCCCAGAGACAGAAATATAAATCTATTCTAACTGGGCTGTTTTGAGAAAAAGATCTAAATGTCCTTTTTATTTATTTTTATTTCCTTTTATAGTGCATGAAAACCATATGAATTCCTTTGCATTACAGCCTGTATAATAGCCAAGAATTATTGCACCTGCTGTTTGTGACTTTTGCCTGCCTTTTGATGATGGATGATTATTCAATAATAATTTGGGGTGGCAATGGACAGTTAACAACAAACTCTGAGTTCTAACAGATTATGTTTCATTTGACAATATTGCAAAATCACGTAATGTTATTTTCAAAATTTGACCAACTTTGTTTTAACAAGGAAAAGCAGGCAATAGATACAACAGTGAAGCTGTTTACAAGTACAGACAGAGCAGACTACTTATGGAGGAAGCTACAATCCTTCAGTGTTTGCAGCAAGATGTTGCATATCTTCTATAAGTCTGTTCTGAAGAATGTGATCTATCTGCAGTCATCTGTTGGGACAGAGATCATAAAAAGTTGAACAAGCTGATAAAGAGTGTGGGGCCTGTTCTGGGGACTCTGGAGACTCTAATGCTGATTGGACAAAGGAGGATGCTTCATAAAATGAAGAACATGATGAACAACCCTGAGCGTCCTCTACACAAGACAACAGAGTGTTTTCAGTCAGAGGTTCTTCAGATCTGCTGAAATACATAAAATAGAATAGAAAAGCCCTTTATTGTCCCTCAGTGGGGATATTCAGGTGCACCAGCAGCAAGTTACAGGCAAGTCAAGAAATATATAAAAGAAATATAAAATATCAAATTTATGACACAAAAATATTATGTTATAATATGAAGAGTAGTAAAATAATGTACAATCATCAAAGTCATATTCAGATACAGTCACAGAAGTATCAGACTGAATAGGGTTATTGTTATGAGGGATGTGCAAATATATTTGTGCATAAAAAATGTGCAAAATGGATGTAAACACTTATGCATTTTGTTGGGAGCAGAGGTGGTTATACAGTCTGCTGGGAGGAAGGACCTACGATAAATGCTCCTTCCTGCATCTATGATGCAGCAGCCTGTCGCTAAAAGAGCTCTCCAGTTCTCCAGCAGCCTCGTGCAGGGGATGGGAGACGTTGTCTAACACCAATGTTATTTTGCCAGAGTTCTTCTGTCTCCCACTGTCTGCTCTGTCTCTAGGGGGCATCCTAAGACAGAGCTAGCTGTCCTGGTCAGCTTATCTAACTGCTTCCTCTCAGCTGTAGATAAGCCACTGCTCCAAATGACTACGCCATAGAACCACACAGAGTCATAAAAGGTCTTCAGGAGTGCCCCCTGCACTCCAAAAGACCTGAGTCTCAGAAGAGTGCACAGAAGACCCTTCCTGTCCACAGCTAGGACAGCCTAGAGTGACTCTGAAGAAAAATAAACAATGAGACGCTGCATCTAATTTCCCTCAGGGTTTAAGGAAGTATTTAGAGTTGAATTGTACATGTTTTACTTCATGAAATTTTAGACTTTTAAGTATGTAGTGGAGTGCTGTAGTGCTCAGTTATCTCGATTTAACCAAACTAGTTTTATGGTGCAACAGTGAGTGATTCTTGACACATCAGACACTGATTAATAAATAATGGTATCACAACTAGGGCTGCATGGTGGCGCAGCTGGTTAGCACTGTTGCCTCGCAGCAAGGAGGTCGTGGGTTCGCATCCCGGCTCTGCGGCCTCTCTGCGTGGAGTTTGCATGTTCTCCCCGTGCATGCGTGGGTTTCCTCCGGGTGCTCCGGTTTCCTCCCACAGTCCAAAGACATGACTGTCAGGCTAATTGGGCTGGTAAAATTGTCCTTAGGTGTGAGTGGGTGCGTGGTTGTTTGTCTCGTTCGTCTCTGTGTGGCCCTGCGATGGACTGGCGACCCGTCCAGGGTGTCCCCCGCCTCTCGCCCCTTGACCGCTGGAGATAGGCACCAGCTGCCCCGCGACCCTCTGTGGAGGAATAAGCGGCTACAGAAAATGGATGGATGGATGGTATCACAACTATCAATACCCAAAAATGTCACCTAAACTTACTGACCAGCCTCGAGGGGAAATAATCAGAAGTAGCGTCAGGAATCAGAGTGCTTGTTATAAGAATTGTTTAAAATCATACACACACAAATACGAGTCTTCACCAGTAACAGTGTTGATTGCTCCAGTAAATCACTAGAACAGGTTTTTAATTAACCAAAAGGCATCCGGCAGCTCCCAGAATATTAGGAAAAAGTGACTTTGTTCAGATAAAATCGCTGTTCATCCATCATAGCAGAGCATGGTGAGGATATGTGTCCTATGTGGGAACATGGATCAGAATCACGTTCAGTCTGATAAACACCTGCTTTAGTTCTCTGGAGAATTAAAGCGTTTAATCCGATAACTGTGACCCTAAGTTTCTTACATCACTTTAGTGTTGCAAAAGGAAAACATTTATTTGATATAGTTCTTATCTTAAATTGGCCTGACGTTAGGCATTTTTTAAATTGTAGTTTATATTGATTCTAGTATGATAAAATAAAGTTTTATCACCACTAAACTAGATGGTGTTTCTCTGTGAGTAATCAGGTTAAATAAAGGTGATTTCAGTATTCAGTAAAACAGCTGGGAGTATGATTTCTTTCTATAACCGAACAGTCCTACACAGGAATTCTGCAAACGTAGTAAATACAGTAAACACACATCATTTTTTCACTAATATTTACCTATCAGGTGCAACTCTTAAGTCAGAAATACTCCTCTTCCTATGAGGCAACATAAAGCTTTGACAGGAACGGTTTCTAATAAGAGTCAAGTTTTTCTTCTATAATTAACAAGTTTAGATGTCAGAATTAGTAAAGTGGGGAAATTTGGTGTGAAGTCGTGATGATGTGTTATGCTGATGGGAGCAGATCCAGGGAGGAATCACAGTCATGTTGTGTTTTCTTCTCGTGACAGTTGTTGTGCTGCAGCACCCTGAGATAGTGAATCGACTCCAGTGAGCATCAGAGGCTCAGCATGGGGCTGTCAGTAGTGCTGGAACAACGATTTTCCAGGAAAGAGAGCTGCTCAGTTTATTCTGCACTCGGTCAGTGCTGGGCAGTGCTGAGGTGGATGAAATGCATCGAAGAAAAGTTAAAGGTGAAGTAGAATATTTATCCTGTGTGTCAGAAGGCAGAATCAAGTGTAATATTTATGCTTTAGAAGTGGCAGCTGAAGGAATGGGGAATGTTTTGACAGCACCAAGCTGCTGTAGCATAAGGGAAAACTGGAGCTCCAGTTCAGGCTGAGGGAGAAGGACAGTGTGGACAGACTCATCAGAACAGTAGAACTGGAGCAAAGAGAATCCAGCTGACAGTGTTAAACCTGGGCAGTGATGACTCTGGAAAACCTTTTCTTCAAATCTAAAACTCAATGAATGAATCTAAACTTAGCACAAATAATAAGGAACTCAGTTATTTCCTTACTCCATTTATTGCATATGATTTTTGACAGTAAGTCCTATAGCCTGATTAGACCCCTCTGTACTCTGAAGTACAGTTTGTAAGGAGAGGATCCATTGAATGATCAACACAACTAAATGTGTGGAAAGTGCATTGATCCAGTCCACCAAACAACTCAGAACAAGAGTGAACAGGAGAAAACTGCAGGGGACTTTTTAGAGCACCGCTGGAAAGCTTGGTTAGTCACATCCATGGAATGAGCAACATCTGGGCCCACGTTTGACTGGTTAACGTTGGGCCTTTGTGTGTTATTGTGCAGGCGTTATGGAGCTTAATGCATCTGTACTGGAGGTTGGTACTGTATAACGATGGGTGGTGCTTTCTGTCCACTAAGGATGGAGGCTGATGGATGGTGTTCCATTCTTCTGGGTGTTTTATTTGCAACGCTCTCCTTCTGGTTCCAGCCTGACTGGATGTTTGAGCTCCAACCCTGAACAAGTCCATGAATTTAAACATTTTAGAGCCAGGAGGCTCAGAACAAAGTGACACGATCGAGTGTAGTCCACTTTTATTTTTTATTTATTTCATTCAAAAGAAAAATTCCCCAGAATTTACTTTAATTTACTGAAAAGGAGCAGAGATAAGAACATATCAGATATTTTCTGCCCCTTTTTACAAAATATAATTATAATTTATATTTTATTCCTATTCAAACATAGATTCATTTTCATCGCATTCCTGTTCTAATTTTCAATCCTAATTTTAGATTACAGAGACACTTAGTAAAACACCAAGTAAACGGAAAAGGCTCTTTTCCTTTCATTTGACCCTTTTTGACCAATCCTTGTTGATTAATTAACAAGGATTAATTAAGGTTAATTAACAACAATTGACAATTAACCTAATTCTAACTAAACCATGATGAATCTATAAACAACAAAATTAGTTTCAGGATTTGCTTTGAAGGAATTTGTCATAGTAATGAATTTAATAGACTTTCTGTACTTTATACAACAAAAATATATTGGCTGTTTTTGCATTTATACTTTGGAATAAATCGGATTATTTAATTTCTGGAATTCACATATGAGGGTAATAATTTGCGCGTCAGGACAGCAGGAACAACACTATGCTTTAGGAGCTCCATTTAATAAGATGACCGTTCAGGCAGAACAGGAACAGATTTGAAAACTGTGAGGAAAAGAAAAAAGTCTCTCAACAGAGATGATGGTATTGTTTTCATAGTTATGTGCTGCAGTTCTCATTGATAACAACACTGACTAATCTAATTTATTTTAGCAGCACTGCTCTTCTAAACTCTAACAATCTTTATTTCCTGTTGGGTCATTTAAATGTTTCACCTTCTATGATCAACCACGTCCAGACTTTGTTCTTGCGAACGTCAACTTGGATTCAAGCACTGATTTGAACATTTATTGACTTAAAAATGTTAAAACTGAAGAGAAACAAGTCTAGTGCTTATAAGCTGAACTGATCCCTGATGAGTTTTACTGTTTTAAAGCTGCACTCAGCAGGTTGGTAAACAAGCTACGTATCACTAGCTATTTTACAGAAACACGTCTCAGAGCTCTCACCCCTCCCGTTGGGTAGAATCCATAGACCAGCCTTCCCGCGGACATGGGACCTGCTTTGACACGGTTACAATGCAGAGTCTAACTCCAGCCGTAGAAACATCCCCCAGATTTTTCCTCTTTTACCTCCAAATTTTTTGGTTTTCTGCTAGCTGAAAAGGTGTTTATTTTTTTGGGACTCTGGTATTTTTCCCTAAAATGGAAGCGCCAACAGCCGACTGTTTCTGTCCTCCTCTCACTTCCGGGATGTTCTGCTGCAAAATGCACCCGGGCGGATTAATGGCGGATCCAAGCAGTGAGGAAATGCGGCAGACAGACAGCTGGATTGTCCAATCCTATCGTTTGGACCGAACGATAGGATTGGCTGAAGTTTTTAGAGAACTGCGGGACAACTACTTTATTGATTTCTTTCGGAGTTTTTTTTTATCTCCACAATATATTTATAGCTATACTATGTTGGAACATTGCTAAGAGGCTTAAAAAAAAAGAGTTAAAAGCTACATTGTTTTACCAAATTAATGAGTGCGGCTTTAACATGGATGAGTTCATCTTAGTGTTGTGAATTTGAGCTCTTTAGAGGGGACATACCAGTTCCTCTCCTACATACTGTGTTTTTTGTTGAGAAAATAAAAATATCACTGAAAGTTTTTTATCTTAAGAAGTTCTAAAACTATGTAATTTTCTTCAAAATTGCCTTTCATTACTAGAAATTTGTAAGAAACCTTCCCTTTTTTTTTTTTTTTTTTACTATCATTTGTTGTATGCCACTTGCTTCATGCTTCAGCATCTTAATACATAAACATTAATATAGGAATGTGCAGCTTTTAGGAGTAAATACCTGCCATGATCAGCTGGTGACTCTAGTAAATGATGCTTCCAGTGCTGTGTGCTTATGATGCAGTGCAATGCAGTAATTCATCATCATGATGTCAGGATTTATTTAGAAACAATAGAGAGGAAAAAAAACAGCCTACGTTTTAATGTTTGAGCAATTTATTTACTTAACCTGGCACTGTCCTTGTTTTTGAACCTATGGAGTTTTCTGTTCATTTGGGGTCAAGAAGATAAAGAAAAAACAAAGTTCTGGTTAAGTTTAATGCAGTAAAACCTCCAACACTCTGACAACAGTGTTAGGTGTTCAAAGTTTTCAACAGATTGTCATTAATAGGATGGAACTGGAAGAGAAAATCAATGACATGAAATATTATTGACGTCAGACATGTGTTTATTAAAGGCACACTGTGTAACTTTTTCCATATTTTTAAAAACTTTTCCTTGAGCCAGTATGTGCTAATCTGACCCTTTACAGGGTTAATGAAAAGTCCCTCAGCCCCATCTGCTGCTTGTGTCCAGAATACCACGTTTGTAGCTTCTGAGTCTCCGGTCCGGTGCCCTGAAGTCTCACAAAGTCGCGCATCTTGCAAGGGTTAGGCTAACCCAATGTGGCTAGCTGTTCTGCTAGCACTGGAGTGTTTTTAGCTCATGATTCCAGATTTTTTTCCCCATCTCTCCCTGCTTGAAGACAGCTGATTTCTTTGAATGAATGAAGAACCGCTCCAGTAGAAAGCAGTGAAGGCTGAGGAGACATTTCAACAGTCAGATTTAGGTGTTTCTGAGCAAAGACAACGCTAACGTTTTTACCACAGTGAGTTTAAACGGACACTAGGGGGTGCTAAAAACAAGCCAAAACTGCATAGTATGCCTTTTAATGGACAAAACAAACATTGACTATAGTTCAATAGAATGTTTGATATAATTTTATTTCAAATTTTTCTTCAGCATATAACAGTTCTAAATATTTCCTGAAAAACTTTCTCATATTAATGCCCATCTTTGTGTAAAATCAAATTTACTTTAGATTTTTTTCCTGCCTGATTTCACTTGAAAAAGGAATTGGACCACCATTTTGATGGACTTGCTGACTGCAGCGGTTTGTGTTCTGATTATGGCTTCGTATTCCTGTAAGACGATGCAGTGTCTCATATAACCTGCAGAACACTTGGATGATGTGTTTCCTGCATTCAATACAAAGATGAATGGCACCACAAAGTCTGGACTGCATTCCAATGGACTGTAGTGTGTGAGAGTCCATAAAGGTTAAACAGAAAACTTCACAGAGGAGGAACTGAAGGCAAAAATCAAGGAGGACTGGCAGAGCATCAACTGGGCCATGAAAAACCATCTAAGTCATCTGCAGGGTAAATGTGGCTCAGTTTATTCAGGTGGGATGAAATCTAGAACTGCATTTTTTGAGTCACAATTGTACTTTTAATTCCACACAAAGATGAATAAAGACATAAAGCAGAAACTTTCAGGAAATATTTAAAACCTATGGTGCTAAAAAGGTTTTATAAAATTAAATCAAATGATTTTTAAACTACCTAACCTCTTTTTTGTCATAGGTGATCAATAACTGAAAAACATTTGCTCTGCATTCCCAGTTTAGGCATGCATGATGATCTTTCTCTTGTTTAATGATCAAATTTAGCAGCACTCGCTCATCAGTATGAACTCTAACTGCAGCTGAATGCAGCCCTTTATATTCTCCCATATTAGCTGATAAATCATTGTTATTGAATGAAATAATGGATTTTTAATCATTACTGTTGAAGCTGGGTTGATCCTGTCCTGAGCTGTTAAAATCTCACTGGACATCCTGTGAATTTGCTGTCACTGTTTCACTGCAGCCATCGAGGCAACATGTTGCTGTTTGTAGCGCCTACGCTCGCCGCCCTGACCTCGAAGTGCTTCAGTAGATATGTTCTGTAAAAGGCTTTGAAAACAAAATGTGTGTGTGTGTGTGTGTGTGTGTGTGTGTGTTAGTAACACACCAGTAGGGGGCATTACAGACCAGCTGCCTTTTTATCTGCCTCATATCACTGCATTGCACCCAGTTATTCAATGTGACAGCCAACTAACCTAAATCATAGTCTCTCAGTGGACATTCATTTACATGCTCTAACGCTACAGATGATACGGCTTCATATTATTGAATGCATTTTCAGAGTGTAACAAAAAAACCTGCAACTAGTTGAGCAAAACTCTCAGATTAGCTCAGGAACATCGCTGACCTGCTGGATTCCTATAGATTTAGGTATTCACAACTGCACCAATGCATTGTGGGTGTTTGAGAGGCTTGGATCTGTCTGGTAAGTATGAATAGCTCCAGCATTTATCCATGTTATCAAGTTCAAGGCCTGAGAGGACTGAGGATATTTCTCAGTTAATGGTAGAAAGCCTTCCTGCCAGCAGCAACCAGAAAGTAATTACTAAGAGGGAACGTCTTATGCCAGAAATCCCTTCCGTCACTATTTCCTGGCACGTGTGCAGGTTTTCCCCACCATGCCGGAGTGTGTCTGTACACCCCACTGATACTGTATTTGACATTTATTCCAAGGCACATCAGAAGCCTCGGCTCACACTGAGGACTGGTGATTAGTACGCTGATTGGTTTGGGCAGCTCTTCAGTGGCTTTTTGGTGTCCAGGGATCCTGGAGATGTAGCCCGTTACTTTTCTGTTATCTTTCTCAGAGATATCAAAGCAGCTCAGGAGAATTATCTAGATACAGTCTGTCCCTGTGTTCTTATTTGCTATACAGCACTTTTCTATTATTAGACAGGGAGCTCCATGCAGCTGAACAGGCAGAAAGAGAAGCTGGTTTTTGCAGCAGAGTCATCCCTGAAACCAGCACCTGTGCTGGCAGGAGCTCAACGCTCACCAACAAGAACAGAAGCAGCGAATACAGTGGGGCAAAAAAGTATTTGGTCAGCCACCGATTGTGCAAGTTCTCCTACTTAAAATGATGGCAGAGGTCAGTAATTTTCATCATAGGTACACTTCAACTGTGAGAGACAGAATGTGAAAAAAAAATCCATGAATTCACATGGTAGGATTTTTAAAGAATTTATTTGTAAATTAGGGTGGAAAATAAGTATTTGGTCAACAACAAAAATTCAACTCAATACTTTGTAACATAACCTTTGTTGGCAATAACAGAGGTCAAACGATTACTATAGGTCTTTACCAGGTTTGCACACACAGTAGCTGGTATTTTGGCCCATTCCTCCATGCAGATCTTCTCGAGAGCAGTGATGTTTTGGGGCCGTCGCCGAGCAACACGGACTTTCAACTCCCTCCACAGATTTTCTATGGGGTTGAGGTCTGGAGACTGGCTAGGCCACTCCAGGACTTTCAAATGCTTCTTACGGAGCCACTCCTTTGTTGCCCGGGCAGTGTGTTTGGGATCATTGTCATGTTGGAAGACCCAGCCACGTTTCATCTTCAAAGCTCTCACTGATGGAAGGAGGTTTTGGCTCAAAATCTCACGAAACATGGCCCCATTCATTCTTTCCTTAACACGGATCAGTCGTCCTGTCCCCTTAGCAGAAAAACAGCCCCAAAGCATGATGTTTCCCCCCCATGCTTCACAGTAGGTATGGTGTTCTTGGGATGCAACTCAGTATTCTTCTTCCTCCAAACACGACGAGTTGAGTTTAGACCAAAAAGTTCTACTTTGGTTTCATCTGACCACATGACATTCTCCTCCTCCGTGAACCGTCACCTTATCGTGGTGGAGGAGTTTGAGTGCCCTAATGATCCTAGGAGCTATGTTGTCTGGGGCACTTGTGCCGAAGAAGGAGGCCTACAGGGCGTGGCTGGTCTGTGGGTCTCCAGAGGCAGCAGATAGGTATCGGAGGGCCAAGCGGAGTGCAGCAGTGGCAGTTTCCGAGGCAAAATCTCAGGCGTGGGAGGAGTTTGGTGAGACCATGGAGAAAGACTATCGGTCGGCTCCAAAAAGGTTCTGGCAAACCATCCGGCGCTTCAGGGGAGGAAGGCGGCAACTCGCTCACACTGTTTACAGTGGGGACGGGGAGCTGCTGACGTCAACTGGGGCTATAGTCGGGCGGTGGAAGGAATACTTTGAGGAGCTCCTCAATCCCACCAACACGCATTCCTATGAGGAACCAGAGCTGGGAGACCTGGGGACGGACTGTCCAATCTCTGGGGCAGAAGTCGCTGAGGTAGTCAAAAAACTACGCAGTGGCGGTGCCCCGGGGGTGGATGAGATCCGACCTGGGTATCTCAAGGCTATGGATGTTGTAGGACTGTCGTGGTTGACACGTCTCTGCAACATTGCGTGGTCATCGGGGGCAGTTCTTGTTGAGTGGCAGACCGGGGTGGTGGTTCCCATTTTTAAGAAGGGGGACCAGAGGGTGTGTTCCAACTATAGGGGGATCACACTCCTCAGCCTCCCTGGAAAGGTCTACTCCAGGGTCCTGGAGAGGAGGGTCCGGTCGATAGTTGAACCTCAGATAGAAGAGGAGCAATGTGGTTTTCGTCCTTGTCGTGGAACTGTGGACCAGCTCTTTACCCTCACTAGGGTGATGGAGGGGTCATGGGAGTTTTCCCAACCAATCCACATGTGTTTTGTGGATTTGGAGAAGGCTTATGACCGTGTCCCCAGGGACACCCTGTGGGGGATGCTCCAGGAGTACGGGGTGGATGGTCTTTTGTTAAGGGCCATTCAGTCCCTGTACCAGAGGAGTGTGAGTTTGGTTCGCATAGCCGGCAGTAAGTCGGACCTCTTCCCAGTGAGGGTTGGACTCCGCCAGGGCTGCCCTTTGTCACCGGTCCTGTTCATAACGTTTATGGACAGGATTTCTAGGCGCAGCCGTGGTGTGGAGGGTGTCGAGTTTGGTGACAGGAGAATCTCGTCTCTGCTTTTTGCAGATGATGTGGTCCTCCTAGCTTCATCAGGCTCTGACCTACAGCTCTTACTGGGGAGGTTCGCAGCCGAGTGTGAAGCGGCTGGGATGAGGATCAGCACCTCCAAGTCTGAGGCCATGGTTCTTGGTCGGAAAAGGGTGGCTTGCCAACTCCAGGTCGGGAGAGAGGTCCTGCCTCAAGTGGAGGAGTTCAAGTATCTCGGGGTCTTGTTCACGAGTGAGGGAAGGAGGGAGCGGGAGATCGACAGGCGGATTGGGGCAGCGTCTGCAGTGATGCGGACGCTGAACTGGTCTGTTGTGGTGAAGAAGGAGCTGAGCCGGAAAGCAAGGCTCTCGATTTACCGGTCGATCTACCTCCCAATCCTCACCTATGGTCATGAGCTCTGGGTAATGACCGAAAGCACGAGATCGCG
>SSNR01000012.1:1103130-1117192 GCA_006937965.1 Callopanchax toddi
CACACACACACACACACACACACACACACACACACACACACACACACACACACACACACACACACACACACACACACACACACACACACACACACACACACACACACACACACACACACACAGAGGCAACAATGATCCCCGCCTCTCACCTTTCAGTTTTAAACTATAATCATTCTTATATACAGCCCTGAGATAGGTTAAGATGATTCTATAAGAAGTGATTTGAAGGAATTTCCTGCCCCTCTAATAGTTTTCATAAACAGCCAGGTTATTGGACAATAAGTGCTGCATCATTCCTGGATTTTTTAATGTATATTTTTTATTTATTGAGCCTGCTGAAGAATCTGGCTCTGCTCCATGCAGCTCATAATTGGGTTAAATGATCAAGTTTCCTTCTAGTATTTGCAAACTCAGGTCTTCCTTGCTGCCTAAAAACAAGAACTTTGTGTTTCCTTTCCAGCAAATCTGAGCCCCCAAAAAAGGCCTCTGTTTTCCTTGTCAGCTAAATGGAAGCTTGTTTTGTTTTTATTCCAAATTCTATAATAAATCGAATTAAGGTGTATTGTAGATTTTGTCCATTTCCTTGATTCAGCTTTCAGTGTCCGTCCACATGGAAATAAAAACAATAAAACCAGAGGATCTGGTTTCTAATCAACATAATGACCCATTAGATCAAATGAAATTGTTAAATTTTGTTGGAAATGTAGTTGTATGTATATCCTAAACTACACTTTACTAGTGCTCAGAATGTAATTAGCTGATGTAACTGTTGGGGTGTGTAAAAGCAGCCTTGTTTAAACCCGTGTTCCTCTGCAGGCTCTCACCACTGGCAGCATCCCAGGCTTCATTGATGTGGTAATGAACCTGAATTCTCCTGCTCTTTTGGAAGACAACCTGATTTGGCAGGCCAAAACGGCAGGCAAGAGGATCATCTTCTACGGAGATGACACCTGGGTGCGCCTCTTCCCAAAGCACTTCATGGAGTACGATGGAACCACCTCCTTCTTTGTGTCGGACTACACCGAGGTAAGCAGCTGAGGTCTGGCTGTGAACGCTACAAGATCTGAGTGATGTGTCAGTAAAGGAGTTCATCTCCAGGTGGCTTATGTGATAGAGGAGTTTTAAAAAGGATTCATAAAGGATGATGAAACAAATGCCATAAAGCTCTTTTCCCATGCTAGTCATCAGATTGATGTTTAAAATGAAAGTGTATGAAGCTAGAAGTGACTCACACGCCTCACAGCTGTCATATTAAAAAGATATTCAATGTTCCTGAAAGTTAAGGTGATGGAAAAGAACAGAAACCAATAAAAATGAAAAGTTTTTTAATACTATATTAAATGTTATTTTACCTACAACCTAATTTACATGCAGGTTTATACACGTAGCTGTTGAGACCTGCTCTATCTGTGGCATCAATTTTATCCTACTGGTCTGCTCAGTTCATTTATGCTTTTGTCTATAGCAGAGATACTCAATAGGCAGCCACTTATCCTGACCCCCACAAGCTGTAGTTTTCACTATGTCCACATTACTGTATTGAGGCAGCGTTCTGTTGTATGCACTGTGTTTACATGATAACAGGAAGACTACGAGATGCAGTGTGAGCTGCTTGCTTTCACTTCACGTTGCTCCTTTGGCAGTAAAACAGGACAGAGACAAGAGAAAGAGCAGCATGTCCATCTGTCCCCCTGACCCAGACCCTGGAGTTGTTGAAAGTTTCTTTCTGGCCCTTTAAGATTTGTATCGGAGTACATCTGGTTTGTAAGGTGGTGCGCATTGATTGAAGTCAGGAAGCTAGTTAATCAAGGACGCTCAGAGTAGGGATGAGCACTATCGTGTGGTTTGCAATATATCATGAAAACAATTTACTAAAGGTAAAAATTTGTCCTCCAGCGATAATAATGACAAATTAAATGCTGACTAACACACCAAATATTTTAAATTTGTCAAGAAACTGAAGGAGAGGAGAAAATAGAGGAGGAGTATCAGTGAGTGTATTCAGCTGATGATTCAGAGGTTAAAGATCCAACAGTTTGTTTCTAATCAACTGAGGAAAAGTTCAACCTGCAGCGGCATCGCTATGAGCTGCGTGTGTGGAAAGCTGTCAGATATTCAGACCCTTAAACGTTTCCACAGTTTGTCACGTTACAACTACACACTTGAATGTCTTTTATTGGGATCTTATGTGATAGACCAACACAAAGTAGTGCATGATTGTGAAGTGGAAGTGAAGAAAATGACACTTGGTGTTTAAAAGTTTTTACAAATATAAATCTGAAAAGTGTGGTATTCATATGTATTCAGACCCCTTCACTCTAAATAAAATCAAAGGCAACCAGCTGCCTTCAGAAGTCACCTGATGAGTAAAGAGCTGACCTGTGTGTTCCTCAACCTCAGGACAAATCCAGCTGTTCTGTGGAGACTTCAGAACATTAGAGAACATTAGAAAACAAACAGCATCATGAAGACTAAGGAACTCACCAGACAGGTCAGGGATGAAGTTGTTTAGAAGTTTAAAACTGGTTTAAGTTATAAAACCATATCTTAAGCTTTGAACATCTCACGGTGCACTGTTCAATCCATCATTCCAAAATGGACAGTGTGTGAACTGTAGACCTACCAAGACATGGACGTCCACCTAAACTGACAGGATGGGAAGGAGAGCATTGGTCAGTGAAGCAGCCAAGAGGCTCATGGGAACTCTGGAGGAGCTGCAGAGATCCACAGCTCAGGTAGGAGAATCTGTCCAAGTAGTGACATTCCAATAATCTGGCTTTAATGGAAGAGTGGCAAGAAGAAAGACATTGTTGAAAGAAAGCATGGTGTTAACCCAAAACTGAACTGAACACATCATCCATGGAGGTGGCAGAATCATGCTGTGGGGATGCTTTTCTTCAGCAGAGACAGGGAAGCTGGTCAAAGTTGATGGGAAGATGGATACAGGAAGAAAACCACTTAGAGGCTATAAAACTGGGGCGGAGCTCCATCTTCCAGCAGGACAACGACCCTAAACATCCAGTCAGAGCTACAAACATGTTCATCTGTGGCAAGACTTAAAACTGCTGTTCAGATGCTCTTCACTCAATCTCACTGAACTGGAGCTGTTTTGAAAGGAAGAATGGACAGAAACTACTGGTGGAGGAGACACACCCCAAAGGACTTGCAGCTGGAAATACGATGAAAGGAGGTTCAGCAAAATATTGACTAAGGGGCTGAATACATGTGAACAAAAAACTTAAACACCAAGAATCATTTTCCATCCACTTCATAATCTACTTCTTTGTGTTGTCTGTCACATAAAGCCCAAGACAAGACATTTAAGTGTGTTATTGTAATGTGACACTGTTCTATGTTTAAGGGGTCTGAATACTTTTGCAAGGCACTGTATAATCAACCACACTTAGAAATGCTCTGTGGCAGATCATTTGTGTATTTATTGGGTCATTAGAGTCACTTTTCCACACCAGTACTCACCTAGCTGAGATGTGAGTGTTTCTTCTATATCACCAGTATTATGTTATAGTAATAAAACCTTAATGAAAGTATTGTGTATGTCGCCCTTGTCTGTAGATGTAAACCCTGTTGTGTTCCAGGTGGACAACAACATAACTCGTCACTTGGACAGCACCCTGAAGAGAGATGACTGGGACATGTTGATCCTCCACTACCTGGGTCTGGACCACATCGGTCACATCAGCGGACCACACAGTTCACTCATCCAACCCAAGCTGCTGGAGATGGACGACATCCTGAAGAAGATCCACAGTTCTCTTGTTTCAAAGGTAATTATCTACATCAGAGGTATCCAGTTAAAATCTAAAGTGTCCAGTTAGAAACTGAAGCAAAGGTCCAGTTGATCATAATTCTGACTGTGTAGTGTGATTTATATTTAAGTATCAACATATACATGTAGTTAATCTGCTGTCAATTCAAATGAATTCAGTACAAATCAGAAACTTTTGACTACTTTTATGATCACATAACAATAAAGTGAGGGAAACCTTGACTGGACTGTTCATACTGGGCTCTGAGACTACTGGTTTATAGGATCTCCCTTCAGACCTGAGTGGGTCTGTTTGGTCAAACCTTCATGTTTTGTCTCACAATGGAGTCTCACATCGACACTTTTAATAAGTGTCATGGTTTCTGAACATGAGACACTGGTTTAGTGCTCCCAGTGGGACGTCTGAACAGGACTGAGTTCATTCCAGATACATACTCTTTTCTGACTGTCTCTTCTTTTTTAGGAGAACACCATTTATTCTTTATATTTCTTTCCCTTTCTCAGTCACTTTTCTCACTTTCCTCCATCTCAGGCATCATTATTTCTCCCCATCTTTGGCTCAGGCATCTATATCTCTTCCCTTCTTCATCTTTTTCTCAACTTTCTCAGTCTGTTCACTGTCTGGTAGCTTAAAAGCTCTATCTTTTACTTTGTCATTATTGGTTGAGTGCAACTTATCTCCAAGTTTCTTGTTTGTCTGCACTGAAGAATCTCAGTGTTTACTGCCTGGAATGCACTACCTTGATTGGCTAAGTGGTGTCATGTGAGGTTACTTAACTAGCTTACTTGTTGCATATTTTTCTGTTTCCTCATCTGCTGAACCGCTACCGTAAATGTGACAAAAGCTTCACCAGTTAAAATCAATGTCTTTTGTGTGCCATTAAACTGAAACACACAGTTATTAACAAGCACAATAGAGTGTTGAACTGCTGAAGAGCCAGATGTTTCCATTCAGAATGTGTTAAACCAAAATACATTTAAGGGGAGGTAACAATATGAATATTATATTGACTTTGTCTTAGAATAATAATTATAAAAAAACACCAACAAGGAAATACTGATGTTATTTTAAATGGTAAAAAGGCAAAGACTGTTATCAAAGTAAACATTACCCACTTGTTGGCTCTTATGTTTCTTTTTTAGCATTTAATAGTTAACGTGTAAAATAATTATTTAGAAATCCGTTTAAGTCAAATATTTCTTTTCATTTCAGTGTGTGTTTATATTAAGGCACCAAAACATCAACATATTGGGTCAGTGTCCTCCAGGAAATTCCCCAGACTTTACTGAAAACTTGGGGTCACTCCTCAAGAGGAAGGTGAAAAAACAAAACCCAGAAATCCTGATAAACTCCAAGCATTGATTATGAGCTGCCATCAGTCAGGACTGGACCAGAAGTAGATTGACGCCATGTCAGGGTGAACTGCAGACGGTCTTGAAAAATAAGAACCAACGCTGCATATATTGACTCTTTGCATAAATCAAAAGTATTTGTCAATAAAAAGAAATAAAAAAACTGAAGCAGCAAACTTTATGAAAACCAACACTTGTGTCTTGCTCAAGACATCTGGCTGTGGCTGTGAAACAAAATCAATGTGGAATATCACAAAAATCTTTTTAGGGATGATTTGGTTCCAGCAAAATTAAAAAGAATGAAGCATGATAATTTCATTATGAAAAATGGCAAGAACATGCTTTTGTTTATTGAAAAGCAAACTGTCAATGTTAATTAACCTAATAGATTATGAAATATTTGTATTTTGACTTTTGAATTTAGTGAAACAGATTTACCCTGTAACAGTGGACTTATATTGATATGATTTTTAAAAAGTTGCTTATTTTTTAAAAATCCAGCATTGCACTTCAGTTTGTTTTAATGTATTTTACCTTCTACAGAGTTTGAAAGACATTGATATAACAACAATAGAGGCAGTAAATATGAAATCATAACTTGTAATTAATTAGTAAATGTTTGACGCCATCAGATTAAGGTAATTTCATTAGTTGTGCATTTCATGCTGTTCACAGCAGTTATGTTATCAGTTGCAGCTTCTGCAGAGATTTAATAAACTGTGGAGCTCTTCTTTCATTTTGTCTTTGATCAGCATTCAGATCTTGTGTTTTTTGTTTTTTCTGCATATTCTGACTGCTGCCCATGCATACTGTCATTGCACGGTCTGCATTCTGCAAATTGTTTCTCTGTCATTTAAATATGTACTTTCCACTTAAATGATGAAGTCATGTCTGCATAAGACTGCAGTTTCCCTCCTGCTTCATTTGTTTGCGTGTCTGAAATGGCAGAGAGAACAGAAGCACTACAGATATTCTACTAATCTTTGCATTTTTGTGCAATATATGGTTGAAGGGCACCACATGGGTCATCACGTCCCAGAAGTCTCTGTCTGGTCATGTCCTGTTCCTCCAGGCTCGTGGTGACATCTGTGTGTTGTGGGCAAACGCTGTGTATCTGGAATGTGTCAAAACTGAGCTACATTAGTGTGAATTTGTAAATATTTTTTTTAATTGTCCGTGTATCATTTATATTTTTGTGTATGCTGCAGTGACGAGTGAATTTCCCCTCAGTGGGATCAATAAAGTGAATTCAGCTCAATTAAAATGTGTCAGCTCTGTGTTACAGCAGCAGTGTGACCTAAATTTAGACACATCTCTGGGTTCTCGTGGGGCGTCTTAGCAGCTCTTACAAAAAACCCAACATGTTCTGTGATCAGCTGTTGCTGCTAACGTGTTGGGACGTGTGATCTCGTCATGTTGGGGTGTTCACGCCAAGTGTTGTGTGCTGCTACATCCTGAAGTTCTCCAAGGGAACGGTAGCTCCAGCTGCAGGAGAGAAGCAGAGTTTAGGATTCAGACGACAGCCCTCTGTTTGTGATGTGATGCAAGTAGCCTTTTGCAGTCAGCGCATATTAAAGTCCTGCTGAGCAGAGAGATGCAACGTGTTCCATTAAAACCAGATTGGAAAACTGGACCTCCTGAATATAAAGGTTTCAGTCACATCTTTGTGCTAATAGAGAGCACATGGCATCTTTTTTAGACTATTTTAAAGGCGGAGTTCTGCTTTTGCTTGCTGTGATAAATGTCTTTAAATCCTAAAACAGAAGGTAGTCTAGGGATTATGCAATGTTGAGACTTTTTTCACTTTTTTGTTTTGTCTTTACAAATGTATTTTGATCTTTTTAAAACAGACATTGTGCATTTAGTCTTTTACTGGTAGACTGGGTTTCTGCTGCTAGTTCCTTCATGTACTGATCTTTTGTAAAAGCATCGAATAAAAGGTCCTGGACTCAACCTGTCACCTCAAAACCTGGCTTGTTAAATCAATCTCAAACCTCCAAACATTCTTCAGATGAAAGTTTGGTTTTATCAGTGGTAGAAATTTAGTAAAGAGTCAAAGAATATTATCTGGAGGCAGGAGGTTACAAGCAAGTTGCATTTATTCAGTCAAGGCACAAGGTGATGTTGAACATGCTGTTATAAAACCCCGGGGAGTTCGGGAAACGTCTTTTGCTTAAAATCATTTGCTTGAGGCATGTTTCTCTTTGAAGTAGCCACTTGTGTCACAAAACGTCTACCCTACTGGTGTATCACTTGCATCATACTTGCATTTTTGAACCAATATCCACACTCATGTGTCCTACCTATGGATTTCACTCACTCACCCAGAGATCTCCCTCTTTACATCTCTAACTCCTAGTTCATGCCAGCCAATAGCAGCAACCTTGAACACAAACCTCAGCCTCTGTGTGCATGAGGAGGTGATGGTGTGCACATGCAAATGATCAGGGAAAAATGAGGATGTGATATTTCACATCAGCTGACCAGATGGAAGGCTCCAAAAGAACTAAAAATACCCAGATAAATATTCATCATAGGAAGCTTCTGGGATAGATCTAAAAACAAGCTTTCCCAAAGAGACAATAAAATGTACTGTGTTGCATCAGATTGCATCATAATATCCTGTTGTTTATTGAATTGTATCATATAAAGATCTTAAATAGGTAAGAGCCCCCCACTGGATAATTACTGCATGGATGATGATGTTTCAGCTGACAACAAGCTATTTAACCATAACTAATGCAGTGAGTAGCTTCTCATTTCTTCAGATCTGGGGTTTCTGCTGTTGGTCTGGTTGAGGTTCAGCAACACTATGAAGTCAGATGACTACCTGAATATCCTGAATGACCAGGTTACTCAGTCAGGGAATTTTTTTTTCTAATAGTGCAGACATATTCCAAGAGGACTGCCAGGATTCATTCTGGACCAAGTACCAAACCATGCCTGGTACGGTCCCATTTGAGGAGAGGGAGCATGCTGGGTGCCGAGCTTGTCACGGCCCACAGTAGCTCTTTAGCGGCGCTCTAGTGTCTCCCCGGACACTCCCCCTTCACCTGGACCAGGTCCTGGATTTGCTGCGCGGTCCAGACAGAACTGGCTCTGGGTCCGGATCCGGACCAGAGTCTGCCATTTGGTGATGCCTGCAGTAGAAGCATCGTTCAAAGTTTTAATGAGTCATGTGATGGACCATGGTGTAAAACCATGAGTAGTAACATGTGGTGTCAGAAGTGGGATTGTTGGTTGAGCACGTTTTTTTCTTGTGAGCATTTTGACTAGTTTGAATCCCTCCAAATCAGTCTGAGAGCTATGCAGACCGTAGCATGACCCTGGAAAGGAAACGAGGCAGCAATAAGAGAGTTGGTGCAGCAAGCTGATGATGACAAGGAGATGAAGGCGGTTTCAACTATGGCTGGAGACACTGATGGTGAAGATGTCGGGGAACCATCCTTGAGGGACCTGGCTGGCATTATTCAGGCTTTCATGGGACAACAAGGAGTCCAGTATAAAAACCAAAAGGTGCATGAACATTCAATGCTTTGTGACTATGCCATCAAAGGTCACAAAGTTTGACTTTTGTGTCTAAACTGGTATTTTAAATATCCTTTATGATTTTTTTTTTTTTTTTTTACACTCACACTTTTAAGTTTTAGAACTTTTAAAATGTTCACTGGCACTATTGTTTCTGTAAAGATTTAATAGAATTTGAGAGGAAAGTCTCCAGAGAGGCTTCAAACTTTCATCCTCGGGAGAAAAAAGTAATTGTAGAAAGGAGGCTGTTTCTGCATGGAGCTCAGTCGTCTTTAGGTGTTTCCTGAATCCAGTGCTATTTTTAATAAACACCTACCAGGTAGAATTCAGTACAGAGGATTGTCGTTTGTTCATTTTTATGCTGACTACATATTATAAAGGGTCATCTGAGGACAGTTAGGTAAGGCGTACAGCTGTAGTCTTTGTTTGGTACATTCATTATGGTTATATAACTCTAAAAAGGATTTCCTCTTTGTTTTTTCTTTAAGTGAAGTCAACTTGTTGATCTTGAATAAAAAGTGAAGTCTGGCCTCTGATTCATGTGATGCTACACTGGGGATAAATCTGTGGAAGGACTTGACTTTTGTTTTTCTACCATTTATACCAGTGTTTTTAGATCAGTCCCCTGCTCTGTGACTCATAAAGCATCTCTGTTGAAGTCAGCTGAGAACTCTAGTGACTGTAGTTGAAAGGGAATCTCTTAAAGAACAAGCATAACCTGATCAAAGCCTGTCATCTCTGATAAACCACTCTGTTTATTTGTTGCCGTTGCAGTTTTTAAAATTTTCTCTCATGTCCGACGATCGAGACGGCGTTCTTGAGTGTTTGTTATGACTTCCTTTTTAGAACTAATTATTTCATACACTTCCTTTTGCGCTGCGGTTGAACACCACCATCATTATGACGTTAACATCTCTGATGAAGCAAGGCCATTTACCTTGTTGTTTGGTTTTTCAGGAGGCAGAGGGATCCTTGCCCTACCTGCTGGTGCTGTGTGGAGATCACGGCATGTCGGAGACCGGAAGCCACGGAGGCTCCTCTGATCCAGAGATCAACACGCCTCTGGTGCTCATAAGTCCAGCCTTCAGAAGGAAAGGTAAGCTGAGCCTTGTCCCCTAAACTGAACCCTTTCCAGTTTCTACACCTACGTGTGTCTATAACAAATAATTATGCTATTTCTAGGAATAACGCTCAGAAATAATGTGACATCATCTCTTAAGTAAGAAGAAAATAGAAACCATTTGTGCTAATAGGAACTCACAAGCAGAAGTGTGCTTTGCAATGATGAATGAGGTTGAGAGTATGAAAGTGTGATCATGATAATTGCTTCTTTATCAGTCGAGTCTATTTTTGAGATTCTCCTGCGTGATTTTTTATTTATTTATACATTTATGGTAATGAATCACTTGGAGCAGAATGGGCGGTTTTGCCAGCACTCTGCCTCCTGCAGTGCCAACAGCTTCAACAAATAACACCAGGAATTCTTCTTTTGATTAAGATTTTATCAGTCACAGTAGGGGCAAGACAAACATATACAACATTTTGAGTTTTAGTCAAGGAAATACACCCAGAACGATTTGAATGAATGAATAAATAAATAATATTTTCTGTATCAGGCAAAAATATACTGCCTTCTATGTATACAGTGAGTGCAAAATTATTAGGCAAATGAGTATTTTGACCACATCATCCTCTTTATGCATGTTGTCTTACTCCAAGCTGTATAGGCTCCAAAGCCTACTACCAATTAAGCATATCAGGTGATGTGCATCTCTGTAATGAGAAGGGGTGTGGTCTAATGACATCAACACCCTATATCAGGTGTGCATAATTATTAGGCAACTTCCTTTCCTTTGGCAAAATGGGTCAAAAGAAGGACTTGACAGGCTCAGAAAAGTCAAAAATAGTGAGATATCTTGCAGAGGGATGCAGTACACTTAAAATTGCAAAGCTTCTGAAGCGTGATCATCGAACAATCAAGCGTTTCATTCAAGATAGTCAACAGGGTCGCAAGAAGCGTGTGGAAAAACCAAGGCGCAAAATAACTGCCCATGAACTGAGAAGAGTCAAGCGTGCAGCTGCCAAGATGCCACTTGCCACCAGTTTGGCCATATTTCAGAGCTGCAACATCACTGGAGTGCCCAAAAGCACAAGGTGTGCAATACTCAGAGACATGGCCAAGGTAAGAAAGGCTGAAAGACGACCACCACTGAACAAGACACACAAGCTGAAACGTCAGGACTGGGCCAAGAAATATCTCCAGACTGAGTTTTCTAAGGTTTTATGGACTGATGAAATGAGAGTGAGTCTTGATGGGCCAGATGGATGGGCCCGTGGCTGATTGGTAAAGGGCAGAGAGCTCCAGTCCGACTCAGACGCCAGCAAGGTGGAGGTGGAGTACTCGTTTGGGCTGGTATCATCAAAGATGAGCTTGTGGGGCCTTTTCGGGTTGAGGATGGAGTCGAGCTCAACTCCCAGTCCTACTGCCAGTTTCTGGAAGACACCTTCTTCAAGCAGTGGTACAGGAAGAAGTCTGCATCCTTCAAGAAAAACATGATTTTCATGCAGGACAATGCTCCATCACACGCGTCCAAGTACTCCACAGCGTGGCTGGCGAGAAAGGGTATAAAAGAAGGAAAACTAATGACATGGCCTCCTTGTTCACCTGATCTGAACCCCATTGAGAACCTGTGGTCCATCTTCAAATGTGAGATTTACAAAGAGGGAAACCAGTACACCTCTCTGAACAGTGTCTGGGAGGCTGTGGTTGCTGCTGCACGCAATGTTGATGGTGAACAGATCAAAACACTGACAGAATCCATGGATGGCAGGCTTTTGAGTGTCCTTGCAAAGAAAGGTGGCTATATTGTTCAGTGATATGTTTTTGTTTTGTTTTTGAATGTCAGAAATGTATATTTCTGAATGTGGAGATGTTACATTGGTTTCACTGGTTAAAATAAATCATTGAAATGGGTATATATTTGTTTTTGTTAAGTTGTCTAATAATTATGCACACCTGATATACAGTGAGTGCAGAATTATTAGGCAAATTAGTATTTTGACCACATCATCCTCTTTATGCATGTTGTCTTACTCCAAGCTGTATAGGCTCGAAAGCCTACTACCAATTAAGCATATCAGGTGATGTGCATCTCTGTAATGAGAAGGGGTGTGGTCTAATGACATCAACACCGTATAGGCACTCCCTGTATATTAAAACTTACAGCAATCTCAAAGAGTAGTTAAAGTAAATTAGGTTTCTTAATCAGATCAGGAGGTATACCTATATCAATTCATTTTAACCTTTTATCTAGGGTTAGTTTAGAGAAGCAGCATGTTGAGAGTAGGCTTGGGCGGTATCCACATTTTGATACCGTTGTAGGTACCACATCTGCTCTGGCTGCCAGATCGGCTCGGGGTCCTTCTCCTACCGATGACGTCACACTACGGCAAGGCCACTCAGACAAAATACAGTGTAAGTCTCTGTCGATGCTGTTCTTCCACACATGTTTTGGAAAGAGTTTAGCAGGTTTGTTCATAAATACACGTTTCTTACCGCCTAATGTTTTCTTTATAACTGTAATTTGTTAATAAAAACACGATATTGCCGTTTTTTAGTTGCTTGTATAAATGTAGGATTATTCTGTATATTTCGTTAGTTCTGATGTAAATAAATCTAAAGATTAGTTCAAAAATAAGTTGTAGTCCTTACTCCAGTTATGGACTACAATCGTGACCAATCAAAAGCTTCAGCGTTAACATGATAACGTAACTTTTACGAACGTGGTAACGTTACTCCAGTTTGTCGTACGTTCAGCCAATCAGCTAGTGCCACGTAATCGGCAGGTGAAGGCCCCGAGCCGAACTGGCAGCCCGAGCAGATGTGGTACCTACACGTCAAACTTCCTCCACACTTTCCCGTAGTGTACTGTATTACTGGTTGGACTGGGACCATAATTCAGCCTGGGCATTTTTGGTCATGGCTCCCACCATGAGCACCTACAGCTGATGTTCGGTTTGGATGGCATCTTTTCTGCTGTTGACTGAAGTGCTGTAAGCCCGTTCAAAAACACCCGCGGCCATACGAGTTTGCGCCGCAACAAGGAAGTGCTGATTAAAGAGAATTTCTCAGACTGCGCGACCAGCCCGTTTGGGTCCAGACCGACCCAAAGTTACCATCAGCTCACCAACAGTCCAGCTCTGACCGTGCATTCTTTTTATGACGGTATTGAAACTGATACGGTTGCTTTTTTTAAACACTTGCTGTATATGGTATTACCATAACACCCAAACCTAGTTGAGAGATGTCGAAATTTCATTTTCCAGCTTCTCGTAGGGAATCCCAATACATTTCCAGGCCAGAGAGGATATTTAATCCCTCTAGCAAGTTTTGGGTCTTTCCTGGGGTCTCCTCTCAGCAGGACATGTTTACAACACATCCAGAGGAAGGTCACCAGGAGGCCTCCTAATCCAATGCCTGAACCACCTCAGCTGACTCGTTTTGATGGATGTGGAGGAACTCTTCACTCCAAGGCTCCAACAGAGGAATTTCATTTTAGCCACTTTTATTCGGGTCCTTGTTCTTTCCTTCATGATCCAAACCTCTTGACCGTAGATGAGGTCGTAACATAGATGGACCACTGTACTGAGAGTTCAGCTTTTTGGCTTAGCTCTTTCTTAACCACAACAGACGGATGCCATTCCTTAATTACTGCAGATAAACTCAGATCCATTGGTCCATCTCTTGCTACATCCAACCATCTCTTATGAATAGATGGAGAGATTTAAAGAGACTCCTTCCCAACCTGGAGTTCAGGTCGAGAACCACGGCCTCAAATTTGGATGAGTGGACCTTTTTTACACTTGGCTATAAACTGGTCCAGTGAATGTTGAAGATCATGGCTTAAACAGAACCACATCTTCTACAAACAGGAGAAATAAGCCTCAAGATTCCCTGACCAGACATCCTCCTCCCCTAAAGATTGAAATCCTGTTCATGAGAACCACAAACAGGATCAGATAGAAGAGCTGTCCCTGGTGGAGTCCAACCTGCACTGGGAAGGAGCTTGAATTTGTGCAAAGAACGCACACAACTCTTGATTCACCTCCCTCAAATTCCCTTAAAGGACATGGTCATAAAGCTTTATCCAGATCTTGAAAACTAGACAAACCCTCAGAAATGTGAACCTTTGTTCTGTGACCCAAACAAAAACCAGACTGCTCCTCAGTGTTGTATACAGTTCCTTTTAAAGTATTTACCTCTTGAATGTTTTACCCTTTGATTTATTAGAGCAATAAAGGGTAAATGTCCAAGAGGTGAATACTTTTTATAGACACTGTACTTGTTTGTGCGACCAACAACCTCCCCCCCCCCCAAAAAAAAAAAAAAAAAAA
>SSNR01000012.1:1117202-1160190 GCA_006937965.1 Callopanchax toddi
TTTGTGCGACCAACAACCCCCCCCCCCCCCAAAAAAAAAAAAAAAAAAAGACAGACAGTTTGCTAGTGGATACCTACGGTAATTACCTGTCTGTAGAAACACAGACCCTCCAGTTTACCATTACAGGAGTGTTTGTAAGATGTTATTCTAGTGCTACATGTTGTTCTTAGAGGAGAGAAATTTTAACTTCAGTCTGAATTACCTAATTAACCTAACTGAAGTTAGCTTAATGCTATGAGGTGGAGACTTTCTTTTAGCACCACCTTCGATGTAAACATGTTGACGTGAAAATGTGTTCTACTGAGTTTGTTAGTTAATGCAATCAGTGGCCTCATTAGTGTAACTGTCTGCTTTTTGGGAATGAGGGGTCATTAGTAGGGAGCTCATCTGCCTGTTGTTTCCATTAGCGAGAGCCGCACTGGATCCAACTACCTGAGCGTCACTTTTTAATCTTGTAGCATCACTCAGAGAAGCAGAACATTTAATTGACATGGCTGGGAGAACCCGGAGAGGCTGGGGCACTTTTTTCAGGTAGTGTTAATGTTTTAGTTCATTTGTCTTTTTTTCATGTTTTCCTCACAGAAATATGTTTTAGTTAATTTTACTCTGCTCAGTTTTTTTATATATTTACTGTGCTGGAAAAAGAGCTGGATGTTCACAGTTTGGATGTTAGGGGGAACTTCCTGTTTAGTCTCATTAACTTTTATATTTACAGGCAGTGTATTTCTTCTATACATTATTGGTAAGGTATAGCAATGTGGTTTTCGTCCTGGTCGTGGAACTGTGGACCAGCTCTTTACCCATGCTAAGGTGTTGGAGGGGTCATGGGAGTTTGCCAACCAATCCACATGTGTTTTGTGGATTTGGAGAAGGATTATGACCGTGTCTCCAGGGGCACCCTGTGGGGGGTGCTCCAGGAGTATGGGGTGGAATGTCCGTGAAGCTGGCCCCCCACCTACTTAAAAAAACTAAGCAAATAGGTGGAGTGGTTAGTGCTTCGTTTGTGCTGATTTGTGCCGTTAAAATTTTCGTTTGTGCTGCTTTGGTTTTTGAGATATTAAATATTTATTTATGAGTAATTCTACCTAGGTCATTATCCCACCAGCTTGCTCCAAAATGAACCAGACTGGTCTACTTTTTTAGTGCTTGGTTCGTGCTGATTTGTGCTGTTAAAAGTTTAATTTGTGCTGCTATGGATTTTGAGATATTTACGATTATGTTATAGGTCATTCAGGGTTCATTCTGGGGTCATTCAGGGGTCACCCTCCCCCCAGCGCGCTCCAAAATGAACCGGTGACGTCATCTAAGTTTTATTGTACTTTGTACCTTTAAAAATCTTTAAATCCATAGCAGTACAAACTAAACTTTTAACAACACAAATCAGCACACTCAAAGCATAAAAAAGTAGATGAAGCCGGTTCATTTTGGGGCAAACTGCGGGGAGATGATGACGTCATTCCTGAAAATAAAACCGGTAATATCTCAAAAACCATAACAGCACAAATGAAACTTTTAACGGCACAAATCAGCACAAACGAAGCACTAACCACTCCACCTATTTGCTTAGTTTTTTTAAGTGGGTGGGGGGCCAGCTTCACGGACATTGGGGTGGATGGTCTTTTGTTAAGGGCCATTCAGTCCCTGTACCAGAGGAGTGTGAGTTTGCTCCGCATAGCCGGCAGTAAGTCGGACCTGTTCCCAGTGAGGGTTGGACTCCGCCAGGGCTGCCCTTTGTCACCGGTCCTGTTCATAACCTTTATGGACAGGATTTCTAGGCGCAGCCGTGGTGTGGAGGGTGTCGAGTTTGGTGGCAGGAGAATCTCGTCTCTGCTTTTTGCGGATGATGTGGTCCTCCTAGCTTCATCGAGCTCTGACCTTCAGCTCTTGCTGAGGAGGTTCGCAGCTGAGTGTGAAGCGGCTGGGATGAGGATCAGCACCTCCAAGTCTGAGGCCATGGTTCTTGGTCGGAAAAAGGTGGCTTGCCAACTCCAGGTCGGGAGAGAGGTCCTGCCTCAAGTGGAGGAGTTTAAGTATCTCGGGGTCTTGTTCACGAGTGACATGACCTCGCCCCGTCCTACCTCTCTGAGCTGCTACAGCCTTATGCGCCCTCTCGCTCCCTCAGGTCAGCTGATCAGCTGCTTCTGAGGGTTCCTAGGACCCAGCGGAAGCTTAGAGGTGATCGTGCTTTTGCTGTAGCAGCTCCTAGCATGTGGAATGACCTGCCCGTGGTCATCAGACAGGCCTCTTCTCTGAGTCACTTTAAATCACTCTTGAAGACTCATCTCTTCTCCTTGGCGTATAGCTAGATGATGATTTTAGTGTCTTGGTTTTAGTTTTTGATTTTATCTTTTGTATTTTATCATACTGCTGTTTTTATGTATTATGTGCGTTTTAGTCCCTTTTTTGTCTTTTACCTTTTCTGTTGTTTTGTTTTTATCTTGTTTTATTGTGCAGCACTTTGGGCCTGTACTGGTTGTTTAAATAAAGTTGGATTGGATTGGAGTGAGGGAAGGAGGGAGCGGGAGATCGACAGGTAGATTGGGGCAGCGTCTGCAGTGATGCGGACGCTGAACCGGTCTGTTGTGGTGAAGAAGGAGCTGAGCCAGAAAGCAAGGCTCTCGATTTACCGGTCGATCTACCGCCCAATCCTCACCTATGGTCATGAGCTTTGGGTAATGACCGAAAGAACGAGATCGCGGATACAAGTGGCCGAAATGAGTTTTCTCTGCAGGGTGGTCAGGCTCAGCCTTAGGGATAGGGTGAGGAGCTCGGACATTTGGGAGAGACTCGGAGTAGAACCGCTGCTCCTCCATATTGAGAGGAGCCAGCTGAGGTGGTTCGGGCATCTGGTTAGGATGCCTCCTGGACGCCTCCCCGGGGAGGTGTTTCGGGCATGTCCTGCCGGCAGGAGGCCCCCGGGTCGACCCAGGATATGTTGGAGAAAGTATATCTTCAACCTGGCCTAGGAACACCTTGGGGTCCTGCCGGAGGAGCTGGTGGCATATTGCTGAGGAAGTTATATATCCAGTGGATAAGGAGGGGGCAACATTCAGGTGCTGTAGTGTTTTTTATGAGCTGATGGCACTGGATTGTATTAAATTTGAAGCTGAAGTCGATGAACAGAACTTATTAGCAAAGATGTTGGGATTCTAAAGGTGGTGAAGGCGGGAGTGCAGAAGGCATGCCACTGCATCCTTTGTCCCTCTTTTTGGCTTGTATGCAAATTGATATGGGTCTGACAGTTGATAAGATGAGCTGCAATATGATTTCCCCACCCATGCATTTAATGGCTATCGGGATGAGTGCAACTGGGTGACAGTGATTGGGCTCTGAGGGATGGGGTTTCTTAGATACAGGTATGATGGTGGAGGTTTTCCAGAGGGTGGGTGTAGTAGGAATCCCAGAAGACGGTGTGAAAAATGAGAGAGATGAGGGTAAATCACTTACAAACTGAAACTTAATTAAAACAGTTTCTTACTAAACTGGCAAAAAGAAAGTGCGTGTAGCAATCACATGACTGTTACAATTTATCTATAAAAGCAGATATATAAAGAAAACTCCACAAAATACCAACTGAAGTTATATTTTCTTGCGATTTTGTGTCTCTGACTACATTTATTTCCTGAGAGTCTCAGCCTGGTGATATTCTGGCTTAAGTCTGTATTTCTATGTAGTTGGACATTTTTGTGTTCAAATAAGACAGATAGATCAGATATATGCATTTTTTAAAGCTAATTATCCTCAGACGTCTGAACGGGTCTCAAAAGGATTTATTGATGAGCCGTGATTTACTTTACTGCAATATAAACTGAAAACTGTCACCATTTAAAAATAAATTAATTATTTTATAAATTCAATAATAAAGATAAAATATAACCTCAGTCAATCCAGTTCTGTTGAATACATTTGTGTTTATAAGTTTTTAGGATGTTATTATAGTTGACACCAGTTTACACATATAAACAGTAACTGTTATTTATTCAAAAAGAATCAAAGAAATGTGTATTTTTTTAATGCTTTTCAGCAGATATACTTGACAGTTTCATTAAGGTGTCAGTCAGCTGGCAGAAAACACAGTGAAAGTTAAAAGTGTTCTGTTTTTATACAAGTGAATGTAGAGGATCATTATTATTACGCAGACAAGATCATCATTTTCTCCAATAACTGATTACACAGTTGTGACAGGCCTATGAAAAATCCCAAACAACTCATCATTCAGAAAGAATTAAACTTCAAAACCTTCAGCAGTAACTGGATGTTAAATTTCAGCCTTCTGTTGGTAGAAAATGAGGGATAAATGAAGGCATTTTTAGACGCCTTCATATTGTAGTCTTTTCATGACAAATGTAGAGATAACTGCCATGTTAGAAAGACTTTCATCTCCATCAAAAACAAAGAAGACACATGGGCTCTGAGAAGCTTTTTATTTTTTTATTTCTAAGAAATAAAAATCACATTTGACACAAAACGTTTTAACAGCAGAGCTTTTATAAAGTTTTCATGTTTTTGCAACATGAATGTCATTAACATTATTCCAGTTAACAGACAGAGCAGCTTTTTTGTTTCCACACTGTTACCTTGATTATAATGAAGAACATATGGGCATACTCGTACTCGTAAAAGTTTTCCGATACTACAGGACCTGATACCAGTGTGATGGGAGCTTCATTTCCCTCTAACAGACAGTATTAGTTTGTGCACAAACTCTGTATCCCAGTAGGGGAACTAATGCACCATTAAATTAATTCAAGCCACATAAAAAGAAGAAGAAGAGGCAGTCACATCAAATTTCTTATATTTCATACATTCCTGAAAGATTCAGCTCAATGTCCTTTTCCAGATCACAACACTGAGAAAACTTCCAACCATGAGAGCATCAAACCAAGGGCCACATTTTCTGTTTTTT
Source organism: Callopanchax toddi (assembly GCA_006937965.1). Classification (NCBI taxonomy): domain Eukaryota; kingdom Metazoa; phylum Chordata; class Actinopteri; order Cyprinodontiformes; family Nothobranchiidae; genus Callopanchax; species Callopanchax toddi. The sequence goes on from SSNR01000012.1 coordinate 1,122,109, forward strand.
TGTAAGTTGGCAATGATTACAGTAGTACACACACCCAATTTTATGCTCTTAAGCATCCAGATGTTTACTCTTAAGCCCACACAAACAACATTTTTTAAAAGGTCCCATATTATGCAAAAGTCACTTTCTAAAGATCTTTTAACAGACATATCTGTCACAAAGACTGTGTCTGAGACCCAAAAGTGTTCAAATATTTTCACTGTTTTCACTTCCTGATTCTCATTTTTGGGAATTGTGTTTTGAGCTAATGCTGAAATGGGTGGTTTAAAAATCTTTCCCCTGCTGATGTCAAGAAGGGAAAAGACCACTCCTCTCTAGAGGACAGAGCCAATCACGAGCACCTTTGGCTACCTGAGCCCACCCCCGCCCTTTAAAAACCACGGGAGCGCTCATCCTCACAAACGTTAGAAAACAGTCATGATGACGCTACGAGCAAAGCACGGCAGATGCTTCGTAGATGTTTGCATCAGTGAGCACAAAAATCTTTTTACTCCCTTCATCTGAGACCCTGAAGACCCACAGACGTCTCACGAACGCACGGAGAAGAGAGATGGTCACGGCCAAGGGAGTAGATTTGCTCTTGACATTGGTGGGGACATTTCTGCTCTTGACATTGGTGGGGACATTTCAGTGATTTCTAAATATTGGTGGGGACACGTCCCCTCCGTCCATGCCAAATTTACGCCCTTGGTCAGGACTCAACTCCTTAGCTGCTCCGCCCATTTGAAACGAAGGTTTTGCTTCAGGAAGTGGAATGAGTCCGTGGAAAACAACAGCCACACTTAATGTAAGGGCCAATTTGACAAATGCATAGCTTTTACATGTTGCTACATTTTAGTTAAACTCTTTTAGCTCCTTCATGAATTCGCTGTCAGTTGAGTTTAGCTTAAAACAAAAACATCAGTTCACATTTTTCTTCTTACCTCTGTCTGCTGCCATCTTCTTATGAAAGTAATCTACAACTAGATGAAAAGGTTGGAGGAAATCTTAATTCTTAAAATTAAAATGATTGATTAGATCTGTAAGAGTTCCTCATTTAGACTGAAATCAAGGCTTTTATTATCAGATGATGACATCATTCTTTCCTCTTACTGATTCTGTATCTTTTCCTCAAATTCATAAAAAAAAATCAATAAATCTGACATTAATTAATATGTATAAAACATATTGTACGATGCCACATTGTTCATCTATTGTGTTGGTTTGGTTCTCGTGTTTCTTTTTTTTTTTCTTTTCTAAAACACAAACACAAAAAGTTGAGATTACTGTACATATTTTGCCAGTTTTAATGTTAATTTTTACTAAATGTCTGTTTTGATGTTTGTTGTCTTCTAACATTAGTGAGCTTGATGCTGCAGTTCATTTGCCTGCAGTGTCCTCATCTTTAATTTATGTTTATGACAAATCTGTTCAACTCTAACACAAGCTGCAGTGTTGTGTGTGTGTGTGTGTGTGTGTGTGTGTGTGTGTGTGCGCGCAGTGCACAGTATCATTCAGGCCTTTGATTTATCTCTACAGGAATAATGTCTGTGGTCTAGCTAAGAAATTAATTTTTTCCTGCTTGCTGTTGGAGTTGAATGTAGCTGTTGTGTCTAGTATTATTTAGTTTGTAGATTTTTATGTATTACCATTATATTTAATCAGGATAATTCTTCTTCTTCTTCAAAAAAAAAGTTCCATCTGTCTTGCAATTAGTGTAACTGCAACATGAGACACATTTAAAATTTCCCACACTAAGTAGCAGATTTAAACAGACCTTAGGACTATGTAGTAATTAAGCCAGGACCAAAGTCATAGAGAATTTGATATTTTTGTCAGATGTTGCCATGGTTACTAATGTGTAATCATAAGCATTTCATAAGTTTGAAAGGCTTTTATTGACAAATGCATTCATTTTATGCAAAGCGTCAGTGTTTGTGGTGTTGGTCCTTCTTTTTCAAGACCTCAGCAGTTTACCCTGACTTTTTGTAATTTAGGGCTGCAACAAGTTGTTGTCATAGTCGATGACATTAGCTATAGAAACATTGTTGCTGCAGATTAATTTTGTCAATAATCATTAACAACTTTCAAAAACGGTTCAGGTTACAAAGGACCATGTCTTGGTGCTTGTAACATGACCTGTGGGGGCATTCTTGTTTATTCTCATTTGTAAAACAGAGCTACTACTAAGAAGGAGATGGAGAATGCTAAGTGAATAATTAAAGTGGACACTATGTATACTGGAAAGAAGATGTGGAAGGAAATGTAATAAAACAAGACTGAAACTTCAGGAACATTTCAAAGAAAATAAAGTCGAGTACACATTATACAAAGCATAGCTTTCCTTCCACAGCAGCTCCTCACTGCAGGAGAAACACACAACATCCCGAGGCTGTGATACAGCATCTCTCCATATGTAAGTTTTAGCAAGTAAAGTCAGTGTGTCGTGTCGTGTGACAGTTTGAAACATTGATGTTTGTCCTGCATTGAACTTTTTAATATGATTGCTAATTTGTTTGGAGTTAAAGTGAATAGGAGTGGCTGCATCATCTTAGTTTTTATTAGAGTTCATGTGAATCATAAACCTTCAGTGTTAAGTAATTTGTGTTTCGGAGCACAACAATAATTAACTTGTAACATATTATAGTCTGTTAATTTGATTATTTAGGCATAATATAGTACATACTGTACTTTGTTAAACTAACACTTAAACTTCAGAGTGTGATCATTAAAACAACTTTCTATCTGTTTTATTTATGTATTAGTGGTACTAAGGTGTGTAGAGAAATTTGTCCTGAGGAGAGGCTGCTGCTGCTCAAATGGTTGAAGTATCCCACTCTGTGGCTAAACCATTCTTGTGCGGTCCAGCTACCTTTACTTCCTCTGAGTGTCTCCTCTCAGCAGCTGGCAGAACAGAGCCAGCCTCATTTCAGAGATTGTTGAAATGCTCACATTCCTGCACAGCAATAAAACAGTACCAACTGAATATTTGTTAAACTAGACATTGATGTTGTTTCATTTCATTAAAGTTTGCTTTTTTTATTAGAACTTTTCAACTTTGAGGCAAGCCAGTGGCCATTTTTGTTGAATTACACTTTTTTTTTTTAAGGACTGTGCACTTTAGTTTGCATTATTTATTTATTTTTGATCAAGGTCTTTTTATTGAACAAAAGTTGTATTTAACAGCAGTAATTACACGGTATTAATAAACAATTGTTCCCCCCCCTTCCAGAACAATGTAACCAAAATCCAGCCAGGTAAAGTAATAAAATAATAAAATACATTAAGTACAAAAAAATAAAAATAACATTAAGCAATGGTGTCTGCATTTATACTTTCAAAGTAGGTAAGAAAAGGTTGCCACGTGTCATAAAATTTCCGAGTTGAGCCTTATAAAGTGTAACGGATCTTTTCCAGCTGAACATAATACTCTTTAACCCATTGCCCATAGACAGGTGGGAGTGGGTCTTTCATTTCAGTAAAATCATTCTACGGGCCAAAAGAGTAGAGAAAGAAAATAGGTTAGAATGTGATTTGGAAATACTGGTACCTTGAAGCGTCACCCCGAAAACAGCCATAAATGGACAGGGTGTGATTGAAACGCCATATATCTTGGACATGGTTTCAAATACACTTTTCCAGAAGTTACCTAATTTTGGACAAGTTCAAAACATGTGGAGTAGAGTAGCAGGCTCTTGTTTACACCTGTCACATGTGAGGTCAAGCCCATCTTTGATTTGACTTAATCTAGCTTTAGACCAGTGGAGACGGTGAGCCACTTTAAATTGAATCACTACATGCTTAAGGCATATAGATGACGAAAACATTTTCTTGATTATCATTTGCCAAGTCTCATCTGTAATCTGTTGGCCTATAGCTCTTCCCCATCGTTCCCTGAGTGATTGCAGTGTGGACAGTTTATAGTTACTCAACAGCTCATATACATCACTTATAACCCGTTTGGCATCTGGTTTAAAGTCAAAAACCTCATCCAAAAGAGACAGAGGTGGACAGGATGGAAAGCAATCAATATTAGATGAAACACAATTTTTGAGTTGTAGATATCTGAAGAAATGCGACTGAGGAATCTTGAACTTAGTCACCAACTGATCAAATGAACTGAAGATATTGTCAGAAAACAGATCGTTCATTGATGTTATTCCAAGCTTTGTCCATATGTGAAATGCTTCATCCGTTAGTGATGGAGAGAACATACAGTGTCCATGTGGTGGTGCAATAAGGGAGAGTTCAGTCTGTTTAAAATGCCTTCTGAGTTGGTACCATATTTTCAGCGAGTGAATAACAAGAGGGTTTATGGTGAAGCTGGAGATGGGTCGTACCAGAGGTAATCTGCACATAACAGGGATAACAATGAGGATCGATTCACTGACAGGTTTTCCAGTGCTACCCATGATAATAAATTATCATGACCTTTTACCCAGTATAATAATGCCCTAGTGTTGGATGCCCAATAAATGCCCAGTTTGCATTATTTTTATTTTATTTTGATGGTCACACTAATATTTAATTGGTTTAAAATTGAAATATTTCAGTGTTTATCATTTTAATTAGCTTATTTCTTAATGAAGAGACATCAGGGTGACATTGACATGAACCAACTTGAACAGGTGATGTAAGACATGAACCTGAACACAGACCAAGACATGGTCCCACAGGAAGCAGGCGTCGATTGAAATGGTTGACTAAACATCAGGGGGGAAAATGATTAGTTGACTATCAAATAATCATGCCAACAGTCTTTTTTAAATACTCGTAGCTGTTTTGAGATGAAGTTTTGAGTCAGGCCACTCACTTGGCTGAGAATCAACTCCACACAATGACTAGTCTCAGTCCTCGGTAGTCCAGTCCCTGGACCTTCAGCAGAATATCAGTCGTATCTGAATTTATTTTTTGAAGAGAAGTGGCTTCTTTGCTGCCTTTTTTGATCAGACCATCCTCTGAAAGTCATCTCCTCACTGAGCTGAAGGTGCTCTCACACTGAACCTGTTGCTATTCCTGATCAGCTCTGTGTCCTGATCCCACAGCTGGATCACCTTTAGAAGACGGTCCTGGTGCTGCTAGACTTTCTGGAAAGGGTTTTTAGGACTCGCTGTCAGTTACAATTCATCTGATCGCTCATCAGGATAAACCTGGAGTTTATGCAAACTGTCATCAGAAAAACTGAAGCAGAAAACTTTGTGAGGATTAATGTTTGTGTCATGCTCAGAACTTTTCGTGATGACTATGTAGTCTGCCTTTAAAAATAACCCTTTTTTATTTTTAATGACTAATCCTGTCTCATTTCCATGTGTTTAAATTAGCACCTAGCTTAGTGGTTTGTGTCGGTTTTCAGTCTGTGGCTGTCATATTTTGACACATGCATTTAAGATATTTTCTGCACAAATTGAATATATTATTCCAACCTGAAAACTTCACTCAGACTATCTATCTATGGTTAAACCCCGACTGTCTGCCTGTGTTCTCAGAAGCTCTTTTTAGGAAGTGAATAGCAGGGATCAAAACACTTGACAGGTGCTGAAAACAATCACTCTATAGTCATTGCATTTTATTTAGTTGTTCCACAATATTCTGACAACCCTTCTCATGGGTTTTAATCTGAAAATAATGAGAGGAATGATTTAGCAGCTGTGTTCAGACTCGGTCTATTTAGTTAGATTCTTAGGTCAGGATATACTCTGTTCTTTTTGCTTCAACCTGGAAGAAGTTGGAGACATTTCTCCTCAGTTTGTGAGCTCAGCTTCACGGTGCTGAGAGGCCAGGAGAAGGAGTAAGAGATGCTGCATGTCTTGTGATTACTGCACTATTAAATTTAGTTTAGATCTTCACTGACTTCCAAGTAATTAAATGATGTGTGGTGTTTCACTGTCAGTGTTTTTGTTGTATTTTCCATCAGTGTCCAGCAGCTGTCCTCCATGTGTTTTGCTTTTGTTTTTGCTTTGTTCTTCCACTGGATGTTTCTGCTTTACTGATGTATGATCACCAAGTATGATCCTGAAGTTTTCCAAGGATATTAGGCTCAAATATCACATGGATGATCATTTATTAATGCCCCCACCCCACCTGGCGTATGTATCGGCTTACCTGGCCCACTCCGGCGCTCCAGAAGAGACATGCTGTTCAGACTGAAAGCCCTCATGAAGATGTCCAGCTCATCTGTCTGAATTTCTCTCCCCAAACTGTTTATTTTTAACTCCCCTCTGACCTCAGGCAAACTTTTGTTTTAAAATCCAAGCACAACGGATCATTTCCCAAGCTTTGATCTTCAGACTTTTCTTATTCACTGTGATCTCCCAGTCCCCTAATCTATCACCAATCAACGTTTAACAGACATGATTAAAGATGTGACTGACTTTTTAGCTGGAATATCCAGGAACTATAATAAGATCCTTACTTTAGGTTATTTTAATATCGATTTTAGTCAGTGACTCTCTGAATCTTGTTGATTCATTTCACCTAACCCAATCAGTGAACGTCCCAACACACATAAAGGACACACACTAGATCTGGCTCTGTCATGTGATCTGGTCTTATCCGTCATGGAAATTGTAACACGTGTATTTTGGATCATACTGTTGTTTTGTTTACAGTTATGCGCCCTCATTCTCAGTGTAAAACATGTGCACCAGCTTGCTGGGTGTGCACGTCGTCAACCCTTCGACTGCCTCTCGCTTCGCCACAGCCTTTAACGACTCTGTTCCTACGTCAGAGAAAACCAGGAGAATCTCAGCACTGAATATTTTTTAGATACCTTTAATATCACGGGTTGATATAGTGGACTCTGTACCTCCCATGAGAGTTAAACTCTCTAAATCAGTTATTGGGCTGAATGAGACCACTGAGCCCTTGGACGTGTCTGCAGGTGTGCTGAGAGAAACTGGAAGAAGGACCATCATTGCAGTTTGCAGACATTTGTTTCTGCCCACCACAATATTTCAATCAGGTCCAGGTCTGGACTTTGACTGGACTGTTGAAGAGCTGCTGCTGTGTTTGTGATCATGGTTCTGTTTTATGACCCAGTTTGGTCCAAACTTCAGCTGTCGGACTGATCTGGTCTCACATTAGACTGTAGAATACTTTAGTCTCTAGAGGAGTTCATAGTGGACTTAATGGCTGTAAGGAACCCAAACCACCATTTCACTGTGTTACCAACCTAAGTGGTGCTGCCATGTTTTTAGACAGAAGACGTTTTTTCCTTAATCCGTTTGAAACAAACCCTTTGTGTTCAGCCTTTTTCTGATTGTCCTATGATGAAATTTAACCTTTAACCTGCTAACTGAGGCCTATTGAGTCTAAGATGGAGCTCTGGGTTGTTGTTTCTACCTCTGACCTGGCTGAGAAATTGTTGGGACTTCCATTCCTGGGATGATTAGAGCTGTTTTATGTGTTTTTCGCTTACCTGTGAATTTAGATGGTTTGGAAATGACCTTTAACCCTTCTCTGAACAATGGGCAGCAACCTCTCTGATGTTTTTATTGATGTGTGTATGCTTCATACCAGCATTAACACCTCTTTTCATCCAGGCGAGGATGATCACACAGCTTTTCTGTTTGTTGTTGTTTAATAAATAGTAACATGGTGGAATCTGAGGTTATATTTGACATCTTTTGGAACCTGATAAAGATCAGATATGTAAAACATTAATATTAAAAGCGGGTGCACTCTATTTTTTTCATGACTGTAGGATTTTTGTCTTTCAGGTTTTAGAAATGAATATTGATGTTTATCATAGTGAAAAGGAAGCTTAACAGTATTCTCAGCCTGACATTGCAGCGTTTTGATGGAAAATTACCTTTTTAACTTTTTTTTTTGCAATATCTTAAATAATGTGTTGGACTCAATCTCCACCGTGCCAATAAAGGTGATATTATGAAGTGATTAACATTACAAAGCAAACACAATGGTATGGGTCAAAGACATGCTCCTAATTAGTCATCGCTTCATTGGTGTCTGTCTGGGTCTCAGTGGGTTTTACTGCTGTTTGTTCTCTGTCACTCCAGTGGGAATGGAGAAGCCCGGACTGGTGGAGCAGGTTGACCTGACTCCCACGCTGGCCCTGGGACTCGGCCTCCCCATCTCTCAGAACAGCGTCGGTCGTGTCATCCCGGGCGTCTTGGAGGAAAGCTCACTGCGAGACCAGCTACGCTACCTGCATCTCAATGGCCACCAGCTCAGCTGCCTGCTCAAAGACAGCATCCCAGACTACAAGAAAGGTAGGTGAAAAATTCAGCATGCTCCGTCTCCTGACTGAAAGCTAGGGACCTTGTCTGACAGGTAGTCTCATTATTATGCTGCATTGTTTCCAGACTTGAAACAGACTCAGACACAACTTTTACACTCACACAGCCATGAGGTTATTGTAAATGATTTAAGGTTTAGCTCGCTCAAATATCTGGCAAGTTTTTCATTGGTTGTGTTTCCCTTAATAAAATCATAATGATTTCACAGGGTGTGAAATCACACAAACATACAGTCAGGTCCTGTTTTCACCTCAGCCTTTCATTAAAAGGGTGAAGTTGATTTACATATTTATTCTGACATGTGCAAAAGAAGCTCTGTCACTGATAATGAATGTAAAATAATGTTATTACATTTAAGGATACAGCACTTTGCTTTCTTATAATGAAAATTGTTTAGATCAGTTGTTCCCAAACTGGGGGGTGTGGTATGAATTTTTTTACACAGCCATCATAATAGACAGGTTTTTGATGAGGCGATCACAAAAACACAAAGAAGATCTGCAGCAACAAGCAGGCTCACACCAGTCATTGAGAAGATATCTGTCATTTTTGTAAAAATAAACCTTTACATTTCTTATTTTCATTTTCTCAGGGAGTTGTTCATGTTTTAAAACCCATTTTGCACAGAGGCACACGTTTATATTGAGCTGTAAAAGTGGTTAGTTGTTTTTAAAGAAAAGATTAAAGTTTATTTTATTGCAACCTGTAGTTTAATGCAGTTACTTTTACTTGTTCAAATTTTAAAGAAGGTTTGGAATGTGAAATAAACTGTAATGGGGTTCAAAAATTAGATTTGTCTGTTTGGACAGAGCGTGTGTGTGTGGAGGGGTGGGGGGTGGAGGGGCATGGAAATAAATGTTTAAAATCAAGAGGGGTCCAGAAGAAAAAGTTTGGGAACCATTTGTTTAGATATAACTGAAAATGGAACAGTTTGGTTTTAAACCAACAGAAATACCTTTATTCTGTTTCATGCATTTCACTGGATTTTAGCATTTTTATGCTAACCCAGTTAAAGGTATGTTTGAGAAACACTTCAATCAAAATGTCAGCTGCTGAAGAAGTAGAGAAAAACATCTCGGAAGTGCAGGCTGGTTCAGAAAAATCCCAAAAAGTGTTATCTGTTTCTAGAGAGCGTAAATTAACAGAGAAAGGTAAAGAAATGCATGAAGAATCTATTAAACAATGGGGAAAATAATTTCATCACTAGCTCAGTTAACTGTTCAATCCAGTGTAACATTTAGCACCACGTACAAAGATCAGCTGTCCATTCTGTGTATTTATGAACTGTGTTTAGTGTTGCAGTCTGTGCTCTTGCCAACAGGATTGCTAACAAACTTCATTCTGTTATGAATGAAATAAAATCACATACCATGAGTAAATGTAATCCCTGGGACTGATGGTGTAGCAGTCTGTTTCACACCTGTCTGTGTAGCACTCCTACTATGAAGCAGCTACCAAAGAGCAGAATGCTAATACTGTAATAACTTTCAAGTTACATTGATAACAAACAGCAACCGCTTTTAAAAATAATTTGAAACATGAGATTTCTCATTTTTCACAAATGCTGAAGAACAAGTGCGACATGGCTTTAACTCATCAGCGTTCCCAGGAACCCTTAAGAATCCCGGTCCCACAGAGTTGGACTAAAACAAAAGCACAGTTTATTTAAATAGATTAGAAGCAACAGCAGTGCAGCTGTTTTGATCAGTTTTTCTGAATTTTTCCCACAGTATCAGCGTCCTGTCACTACTAAACCTAAATTGTGCGCTAAAATATTTGAATAACTGAGAGGAAATTATTACGGCTATCAAAGAAAAAATGAGCTACAGTTGTTGAGAGAGTTTCTAGCTAAGCTAAGAATGTTCTTTCTCTATATTTTGATATGTCATTAATGTGGATGCTCTCACCTTTTACCATTAGAATCATGTGCATGGAGATGTATTTCATATCCAGTAAGAATATTTGTTTAAAAACACTTTGGTATTAGTGTGGGTGTGGCCTAAGACAAACCGGTGAACAATAGTAGCTTTATGTAAATATTTATTTTAAAGGTGCTGGGTTCAAAATATGTAATCAAGCTTCTGTTTTACTAAACAATAGGTTTGCACTTATATACTGTTAGCATGAGCATGAAAAGATTTCTCCTGTAATGCTTTAACTTTAATGATTGTGGTAATTGATATGTTTATAATAAATTGTGCTCCAAGCACAGCCAAATGGTGCAGATTCATAATGACTTAGAAAATCAGAACATCATAATTACTTTTTATCTCAAACCATTCTGATTTAAATGAGCACAGATTCATCAGAAATGTTTAAACAATTCAACCTATTAAAACCTCACTGCAGTACTTAGCAAACACAAATATAGAGGAATGTAAGAAACACACATTTAAATGTGAGGCAAACATTTAGTTATCTACAATTGTTCCAAGTTCAGAAATGAGCAGTTTGTTGTCACTAAAGATGTTTTATGAGGAGAAACCTGTGCAGTGAATGGAGCAAATTGTAGAACTAGAGCATCCTCCAGGAGAAAGACCGACTCAGCACTCACTGTAATTTTCTTTAGCAAACCCTTCTTGTTCTTTATGTACAAGCATGAATTACCTTTGAAGTGTGAAAACTCCTCACAGAAGAGGTAAAGTGTGTTGTCTGTTCCTGAACTTTAATGCTCTCTCACCCTTTGTGAAAGTCATTTCCATATCTTTGCATGATTTCAGCCCCTGCTTATGATTCGGGGTCACACTGTTTGTCAGAGTTATCCATCTCTAAGCCCTCTTTCCATCTCTCCCTCTAGTTCCGTCTGCTGTTGTCCTTCAGTCTCAAACATTCAGCGAACCAAAAGCCAAAACCAAAATTAGCATTTGCTAATGTTTGATTGTTAGACTTTTTAAATTAAAAAATTAAATTAAATATTTTCTCTCATGGATGTTTATTTTGTTCATTCATGCAGTTTGGAGTTAAATTGAATGTCTGTCATTTTTCTAAAGAGCTTGGACCTTACCTTTTTATTATTATGGTGCTGCTTTATAAAGAAGCTGGATTTAATTAAACTAAAGCGGAGTTCTTGTCAGACGTTAAGTTGATGAACTTGTTGACTTGTCCATGACCTATTAGAATGGATAGATCTCAACAAATTGATTAAACCTCATTCAGTGTGAAAGCAACTAACATGCATGTTAGGTTGATTGGTAAATTGTCCCTAGGTGTGAGAATGTGATGTCTCGTTTGTCTCAGTGTGTCCCTGCGACCTGTCCAGGGTGTCCCCCACCTCCCGCGTCCCGACTGCTGGAGATAGACACCAACTCCCTGAGACTCTGTACAGACTGAAGCAGCTTTAGAAGATGATGCTGCTCCACTCTTTGTGCTCACTAAGTAGATTTATTGCTCTTAGCTTCCTCGCCCCTGAGACACCCTCTTGCAACCTCACCATGCTCTATACGTCAACATCAGGTTTCCACAGAGATCCTATTACATATGCCCACAATCACACCAGGTTGTCCTTGCAAGGCACTGAGATGCAGCTACATGCTAGAAGATCAGGCCACTCTGTCACAGCTGTGATGAGGTTGACATGAGGCCAAATTCAAAGCTGAGCCACAGTGGGGCTGCTGCTTTTGATTATTTTAGTAATCAATTATTCTATCAAATAATCAACTGTTTTCTCGAGTACTCTGTTATGAATGTACAGCCAGTTCTCAATCTCTTTAAAGCTGATTTCTCTCTGTATGCACATACAGTATGGTGCTAAAGCTGAATTAGACTGTTATTCACTATACTTCCCTCAACATTTACCTTCATATAAAAGCTACCAGTCACCGGATCCTAAAGCTTCATTCAGCAAGGAGACTTCAGGATGTTTGTGAATCATCATCTAAACGGCTTATATTGTGTTCAAAAACTCCCAATTGTGTCACAGATTTGTGCACAGTGATTTCTGAAGTCCAGCACTTTGCAGCAGCAGAGAGGAGTGATGCTCACCTATTACTATTGTGCCTTTGGGGCTCAGCACTGCCCCCTATCTGTGGGGCACGGTACTTTTTGCCTCACCCTGTGCATTTTCACTGTTCATTAGGGCCAAGTATATGGACTAAATATGTCGCATTCGTTAAATATATTGAGCAGACTGTGGAATGTTACCATGTTTTATACATGTGTAATAAAACATGTAAGTGTGATAAAGAGAGACAGTAATGGGCATGTGCTAACTGCCTGATCAGTCAGTGTGTGTGGAAATTCAGTGGATTTTTCAATAAAAATGTTGAAATCATAGAGAAAACAAATGTATAGAACAGTCAAGTGGATGAATTGATTTGATCTTATTGTTAGTTATTATCTGTTAGTATTTTACCTGTCATGATGTCAGAGGAGGCACTGCCTCACCTGAACCCCCTGACTGCACGTCACTGTGGATAACTTGTTTTTATAAATTACAGGTTTAGACATTATTAGGGTTGAGGCCAAAACAAGACAAGCGCCCTCTAGTGGCTGGCTGCACCATTCATCCATATTTATTTGCATACTCTGGTTTAACATGGCGTTAATAATCTACTTGAAGGACCTCTGATCTATAAATCCACACGCTTGTACGTCCTTTCAAGTTGTCAGTTTATAGCATGTTGAGGATTGTGACAAAACATTTGAAGCGATGAACAGATGTTCCAAACACACACACTGACCAAATGTTGCATGTTCAGCTTTTGACACAAAGCTCTTTGTGTCCCATTAACAAACTTCTCACTCTGGCAGCACTTTTTTCTTTCTATTTTGGTCTCTGGTTTCCATAGTGATGGGATGAAATGGAAATAAATTCAGTGGACCTACATTTTGATGTGTTGATTTTTCTGAACCGGTCCACTCTGGTAATCATGAAGCTGTTCTGCAGCAGGGTGTGATATTCCATCGGGGTATTTTAAGTACAAAGCCTGCTGGACAAATGTTTGGTTAAATTCTCCAAGTGGGAAAAACTCACTTAAAGGTTTTCCATTTGATAAGAGGCGTTTCTGGTTTCTATTTGCAGTTATGTTCATAAAGAAAACAAAATATACATGTATATACAGTATATAGCAATCATCCCGAGTGCTTTGACACTCTCAGCCTCAGTGAAACCTTAGCTGATTATTTCATGGTTTTGTCTTGTTGTGTTTTCTTTACAGCTTAGGAGATTTTTTTTCTTAACCAAACCTGAAAACAACTTTCATCCTATTAAAACATCACTTTGAAAGTGCAGCTGGTTTAAACATCCTTGTTCTGTCTTTAAATCTCAGTCTGGCCTCCTTATATTTCAATCTTCATTGTGTTTTTCTTGGCCCGGTAACCTCGGGCCTTTTGGAGAGTCATTAACCAATCCCTGCACTTTCAGACAGATGAAACGCAGTCAGGGCCATTGATAACGTGTAATTCATGCCTGTAGCTTAAGGTTCTAATAATTCTTCCATCCCCTCTGTCTAACAAAGCTCCAATCACTATTTATCACCCCTATGCTTATGCTGCTGAGATGGATGGCATAATGCTAATAATTGTTCGTTTGTGTTTCTCGCTAAAGTATGCCGTGTTGCTTTGCCCTTCATCCAGCTGCTGAAGCATTAGGGAAAAATGTAAGGCAGCATCATTTCATCTGCTTTCAGTAAACATGTGAATGAGTCATACATAGCTTGTTGTAGTTAGCAACCAGACGAATAACATCCACACGCCTAAATGGCTTCACCAGGGCCACAGTTTCTATTCAGTTTCAAGAATATTGTTGATATAAAAGCCTGGGAAATAAAAATACTGATGCTTAATTGATTTTCAGTTTTAAAAACATCCATCACACATCAGAATGATGGATGGAGTCATAAATCAGATTCATTTCTACTGAAACAAGCAGTTAAAAAGTGCCAGTAGTTCCTTTATGATGATATACAGCAGTGTCTATAGGAGCTTTTAGGATAAAAGATCCAACAGACTTTCTTTTTGTTGTATAAGTCTGGATTTTAAAATAAAAGTTGAACAAAGTAAAAGATGATTTAGATAAGAAACTTTAACGTCAGCTACATGAGGGGTGTCCTGATCAATAAAATAAATCAAAAATTAAGTATTCACTAATACCAATTCTTAATTTGAATACTTTAATTTGTTTCTTTTCTTGACTACATACTACACAAGTACATTAAAGTTATTAAAATCAATGCATTTCTGTAGAGGATCACAGTACAGGGAGACAGTTTACACAGATCACAGGCTTTATCCTGTTATTATGGTAAATAGATGTCTTAAAAATCATCAGTCCATGTTAAAACACTGTTTTCAAACAAGAGTTGCTGCTTGTCAGTGCTCTGTATTGATCTCAGATCAGTATTTTTCAAACACCATTGTGAACAGAAGCTCCACACAGCTAGTATCTATAAACACCAGCTGCTGATATTAAAAGAGTCGATAATGTTTATAGATGATGTTTCAAACGGTGTTTATACATTGCATTGCTTTGCTTTCCTCTGCTTCTCTGGGTCTGGGTCACGGGGGGCAGCATCCCAACTATGACATCCCAGACCCCCCTCTCTCTAGCCAAGTCCGCCAGCTCCTCTGCTGAGACCCCCCGGCATTACCCGGCCAGCCTGGAGATGTACTTCCTACAGGTCGTCCTGTGTCGTTTCGACTACTTCAGAAGACAGTTTAGAAAACTCTTCATGGACGTAAAATCAAAGAACCAGAGTACCTGTTCTGGAGGGTTACCAGGGTCCCACCCTAGAGCCAGGCCTGGGGTTGGTGCCCGTGAGCGAGCGCCTTGCTTTCATCAATGGGGCCCGGCTGGGCCCAGCCTGAACTGGTTCCATGGGTTCATCCAACTGTGGACCCACCGCCTGCAGGAGGAACATGAAGGGTCCGGTACATTGTGGATCAAGTATCAGACCAAGATGGGAGCTTTGGCAGTCCGATCCGCAGACACGAAAACTGGCTATTGGGTGTTTATTAATACATTTGAAGGCAGCTCTACATGCTGCTTTGAGGCACTTTAGCTTTGTGACTGTTGATTTAAACAAACACCTAACCTACAAGAAAATGAGCAACAACAAGCTCATCTTATTCCTGCTAACTCACATTGAAACAGAGTATTTTGTCTTAAAGCCTCTAGAAGGAGGATTTCAGGAAGAGAGCAGTTTTTGAATCCAACGTCCCAACGGCTCCTCCTCCCAAACACCTTGACCGCACGCGCTTGCACACGGCGCATTACTTCGGTTCGGTCTGTAAGCTGGACATAAACTGAAACTCCTGCTCAAAGACTATGATTACATTGTAGGGTTTAATCACTCACAGTTCACAAATCATATTCTCACAAAGTAAGAGGCTGCCCTCTCTGTCCCTGCTGTGTTTGATTTGTGGCTTTAGAACGGCAGCTGTAGTTCTGAAGCTACAGGAACCGGAAATAAGAAAACGCTCGGTCCAGAATGAGTCCTCCACCAAAATAAACGTGTATCCTTGCCATTCTGTTAGGAGAAATGTTTAAAAATAAAAATAAATCTCTCAGCATCGAGGGAATGGAGGACTTCTTGGTAGAAATGAGCTCTGACTGTCTCCTCCATCATGGCTGAAACTACAGAGAAAGATACGGAGCGTCCTGTACGACAGCGCTCTCTACTGCTAAAGGTTTGCTTGAAGCACGTGCACGTTGACAAAAAGCCGACAATGCCGAAATTTTAATTTTATTGGCTGAAAAAGCTCGGCGGCCAGAAAAAAAAGGCAAAGGGGTCTATAGGAGGAAGGAGGGTCTTCATCAGAATGACAGATGTTGTGAACTCTGCCCATAGATCATAGTTTAGACCTGAAATATCATTTAAAACATTTAGAAAACTTTGATACATAAAAAATACTCCTTCTAGTGGCTTTAAATTAGGCAGGATGAAGGTGAGACAATCATATTGCTCACGTTGTTTTCATTGGTTGTTGGTGTCCTTGAGCCCGCCTCCTGCTCCTGACGACAGCAGTTATTTCTTCCAGCCCAGCAAAGAGTTGGCGCAGAATAGTTTTTCTCTGATGTAACATAAAAGTGGCTAAACTAAAACTTATTTCTGGACTATTCCAATCAGAGTGCGTTTTAATTCAACCTGGTGTGAATGTTACCATTTCAGAGGTCCACAAAAGATGTTCTCAATGGTTACAAACCATTTACAATGAGATGACTCAACAACTGCTATATGATTGTTTTTGGGTATACTCTGCTGTATCTGGGCCTGGACATCCAACCACTACTAATGAACATGATTTCTGAAGGTTTACAGTAAATTTAACAGACTTTTGAAGAAAAATGGTCACATGGGGACACAAGCTGATACTTTTATTAAAAATGGCCAAGAAAGTATTTATTAAAAGTTTTGCATGTTATTAAAAAATCAACAAATGTAAAATATTAATCTGCTGTCCCATGAGCTTTGTGACTTTAATGACCATATTTATGTAGAAATGGAGGTGTTTTTTTGATAACTTTCAAACAACTAACCCTTTAACACAACGTGTATCATATCTGATGCACATGTACGTTTCTGGGCACTCTATTTCTTTAACAAGATTTGTATTTTCTTCAAAAAGCATCTGTATTGAATCTTATATAGGTTTTCTGCCCTTTGTTATTAGATTTAAGTACTGAAGTTGGCAAGTGCAAATTTAAATTAGTGTTATTACAGTTTAATTATCATATACCTGCACAATAAATGTAATATAACATTAGCCAAGAAATATTTCAAATTTAAAAGATCTGAGTTTTCTGATTCTTATTTCATGTGTCAGGCTTTAAAGGGCTAAGAAGATGATACTATCTACATTAAAACATATTTAATAGAATTGATCAAACCACAATACTTAAATATGCTGTGCTTTTGTGTTTCCCTCCAATTCAGATGAAGGTTTTGAGCAGTTCCGTGTGGCAGAAAAGGCTCATGGGAACTGGATGAAACTCTACCTAGAAGGAAACACCTCAGAGGTGCTGATGAACATGGGAAAAAAGGTCCTGAAGCAGTATCTGGAGGCGCTAGCTGCCATGAGCTCTGCTCTGAGCAAACAGCTGGGAAAGTACGACCTGTACTCGATGATCGCAGGCATGGTGTTTGTGTTTCAGGTGAGCTCTGAGGAGTTTTACTTATGTTTTTGTACTGATACTGTAGTACTGTGTCAACTGATTGTTGTGTTAAAAATAACATCTGATTAAACTCACAACGCCATTTAAATAGTTAAACATTTAGTCATAAAGTTTAATATCAGGCACAGTAAAAAAGTAAACAAATTCTAAGGTTAGCATATTTTTCTCTTAAGTCTTAAAATGAAATAAGTTCAATGTCAAATGAATGGCACATTGTAGTTTTATGTCACATGTTGTTCATCATTTATTTAACATAATGTAAAACGCAACAAGAAGCTGTGTGGAAAAACAAAGTCCACCCTTGTTGCATCCACAGGATTTATAGAGAAACCATCAGCCAGGAGCTGCTGATCAGATGTATTGATTAACTGATCAACATCAGTGTGACCTTCTCTGTGAAAGCAAGAGTTTTTATTGTCTTTTAACACAATGTCAGGCAGGAAATCCATCAGCAACTGTTGCTGCCTATCAATCTGTTAAAGGTTAAAGGTCATTTCTAAAAAAAGTGTCATCCAGCACAGAGAGAAAGATTATTAAAGTAAGAAATATTTGAGACGGCTGCCAATCCTCCCAGGAGTGTGCTAAACCACAAGACTTCTGGCACAATGTTCTTTAGGTAGATGTTTACCCATAATGCATAACACCACGTGAAAACCAAACAGATCACAAACAGGTCAGACCATGCATTTGTTTGGAAAATGCACCAAACTATTCCCTAGAGCTCCATTTCATCCTCTACAGGCTTTTAACACGTTAATGGTTAAAGTTCATCGCAGGACAATTAGCAACTGACTGAGCTGATATGGCTTGTTTGAAAAGAGATAACTTCTCACATATTGTCTATTCCAAAATGAAACTGAACAATAGGGTGCTTACTATTTACCTTTAATATACAACTGATAAAAGTTATTAAAACTCTGTCTCTCCCCTCGTCTTTCTCCTCTCCTGGCCTTGAAGCTCCTGCTGGTCCTACTGCTGGCCATGCCTGAAGCCCTGAGCGGTTCTGCAGCAGTGGACCTTCCAGTCCTGTCTTCCCTGCTCTCCCTGCCTTTCTTCCTCCTGTGCCTGCTTCTAGCCTCTGTCCACGTGCTGGTGTGCACATCTGCAGAGAGCTCCTGTTACTTCTGCAGCCTCTCATGGGGTCTGGTGTTTGCTGCCGTTGCCTTCTCCTCAGCTATGTTTTGTACCCTGATCTCTTTAGTAACACGGAAACTCCCCCTCATGCCAAAGATCCATGGAAAGGTGAGTAAAATCACGTTATACAACCCAGTCACAGTAGAGCCAGTAGTACAATGAGCACTCAGTGTGTTAATAGTATCAATATACTGATATGAGGAGCCCAATATTAAAATCTGTTTACTAGTTCAGGAGCATAATGTTCAACTTCCGTTTGAAGGGAAGGCCTCTATTCACTAAGCGAATGTGATCTTCTGTTTAAATGTTCACTTTCTATGAATAAAAAATGCTTGTTTTCAGTTTTTAGAGGAAACCCACTGAGTCGGCTTGGGCTCTGGAGGGTTGCTTGCTCTTTTCTCTTCATTCACTTTTTGATGATCTTAGTAAAAGGTTTAAAAATGCACTTTTTATCTTCTGTAAAGGGGAGGAAAAAAATAGACTCTTTAGCATCTGTAATGGTTGAAAAATCAGCAAATGTCAGAGTGAACTCCAGTCTTTCAGGAGGATTTATACTCATTAAATAGAACTTGGCCTTATTCTCACCTAATGTATTTAATCAATGATTGCAAAGAGCCTCTTAATTACTCCTTAATTATTCGACAGTATTGTATAGGAAAAGGATAAAGTAACCAATAAGGAGCAGTTTACTCTGGGGGCAGTTTATCCATTTAAACAGAAGCTTTATGAAGTTTTCACAAGACTGAACAGCAACATCCACAGATATCAGTCTGCTATAGGAGTGGTTGCTGTGTTCAGAATATTTGTTTTGAACAAATTGTGGTGTTTTAAAACTAATTACTAGAAAAAACACATTATGTCTGTTCTCATGTTTTGTAATCTGGTTGCTATTATCTGATTATAAAGTGCTCCTTCTCCACTCCCAACCTTCACATCTCCTCACTGTCTTTAGATGGAATGTGTGACGGCTGCATAGGTTTAGAGCTCGATGAGTTTCACAATAAAGTTCAGTTATTTTATGATTTCATTAAACTATCAACAGACTTTCATACAAAAGATCAGTAGCTTCACACTTGTTCTGCACAAAGTCTTTATATACATTTCATTGCATGTTAATTTGCTGAATTAAAGCTGCTCTAGGTAATCTGCAAACAAACTACTGTAGGTATAGCTAGCTATCTTACACAAACAAGGCCCCAGACCTCTCACCCCTCCCATCGGCTGTCTGCGATAATCCCCTCACGCGTAATCTCTCCAGTGAGACCCGGGTCTGCCCTAAGGGCCCTCTTCTAGTGGGAGAAATGATTCTTAGGAAGGTGTCCAGAAGCACTCCTAACCAAGTGCACAAACCACCTCAACAACTTTCTTTTGATGCAGAAGAGCAAAAACTACTCGTAGATCCTCACCCTATACCTCAGAATGAGTCCTGCTACTCTGCAGAGGAAGTTTATCTTGTATTCATGATGGTGGATCAGATGATAACACTGTTACCTCACAGCCAGTAGGATGCAGTTTTGATCTTCGGCTACATCCTCTCTGTATGGAGTTAGCATGTTTTCCCCATGCATGAGACGGTTTCCTCCAGGTCTGGTTTTGTCCCACTGTCCAAAGACATGTATGTTAGTTATTTGGTAACTCTAAATTGTCCCTCAGTGTGAGTGAGAGTGAGACTGGTTGTAAGTCTTGTTTGTCTCTGTGTGGCCCTGTCATGGACTGTAGCCCCGCCTCTCACACTGTGACTAGTGGAGATAGACACCAGCTCCCCACGGCCTTTACTGGATGAATGTGTGACCTCATTCCTTCAGTCATTACTCACAGCTCATGAATTACAGGGAATTCAGATTGATTCTTAAGTCAACAGCTTTGTCTTTCGACTCGACTCCACCTCAACAGACGAGTGCATCTTCTGAATCATTACAGATGCTGTTCTAATTTAGCTATCAATATCCTCTGGGCCACCCTCACTTGTGAACTCCTTCACCTTGAGCAGGAGCTCAGTTCCAACCAGAAGTGGTCAATCCAATCCTTTCTGGTTGAGGACTGTGGCCTCCAACTTGGAAGGGCTAATCTTCAAACCATCTGCTTCACAGTGCTGCAAGTGGCTGCTGGAGGTCCTGGCTTGATGAGGCCATCAGGAACATCTACAAAAAGCATCAATGTAATCTAAAAACTCCCAAACCAGAAATCATCTGTTTGTTGGTTCTGCCTCAAAATGTGTCCATAAAAGTTGTGAATAATAACTCTGGCCATGTACCAAAAACAAGTCTGACTTTTTACCTGCAATGTGAACCAAGGTCTAACTCCAGGTTTATGGTGTTGAAATGGCCCTTAGTAGGGGGCCCAAAATCCTGTTCTCCTGAAATACACAAGACACCTCAAGGGAGACAGTTATAAGCTTTTAACAACTCTACACAATTTCCCATGCATCCTATAAAATCCTTGTGAGTGTAAAGAGCTGGTCCAGTGATCCACAACCAGGATGAAAACCACGTTTCTTCTTCTGAATCTGAGGTTGGACTGGTGGACTCCTCTCCAGTACCCAACAGTAGACCTTCCTATGGGAGACTCAACCTCTGTAACCCTTTTTAAAAAGAGGCACCCTACCCCAGTTTGCCAATCTAAGGGTACTATTCCAGACCTACATGCACAGGTGTATCAACCAAACTAGCCCAGCAGGTTAGGCTTATAATAAAAAAAAGACCAACTGGTGTTTGAAACGACAGAAAAGAGACAAACACAGAAGGACTGGACCAGAACAGAGAGAACAAAGTTAGTGGCAGCAAGAACAGGAACTACACACATGGAGAGTAGAGAGAGTAAATCCAGCAGAGAGAGGAGATGTGGTCAGTTGGTCCTCCAGCAGTCTGAGTCTGAAGCAGCAGAACTAAAGGATGAGTCAGGATACAAGATGACTCTAACTATGGAACTACTGAACAAACTACTGAAGCTGAGTCTCAATGTAGTCAGGGTTTCTTCTTCATGGATGGAAACTAGAAGCTGGTTCCACCAGAGAGGAGCCTGAGAACTGAAAGCTCTGCCTCCCATTCTAATTTTAGAAACTAGAAACCAAGTCAACCTGCAGACTGGCTCCTTATTGGCTGACAGTTCAAGCTATTAAACTTTAATTGTACAAGCTTCTGCTTACCTTTTTCTTGTCCTCAGCTTTGAAAGCTGTTTATTTATATCCAATCCTTTTAGAGAAACAGACATATTTGCACACAAACCACTAATAAGTCATAAAGGAACAGTGTTTAGTCAAAATGTTGTTTTAGCTTCCAATAAATAGCTTTTCTGTTTGGGCTGAAATCAATATCAAGTTCTTATTGATTTCTTTAAAAGCAATGCATTGATTTGTTTCTGCTGTTGCTGATGACAGAAGCTAAAGCCTTAAATCATCTTGTGTGATTTTTCTAGTTTTAGAAATTCTGTTTAAACATTTACAATCATTGTCCATCTTCACGTAAGAACCTTTTAAAACCTGATCAAGGAAATACGATCAGTGTCTTTTAATGTCAGTATCTAGATTAGATAATGGATGTAACACTGATGGAGTCGGTTACAGTAATTAGGAAGTTTGCAGAAGTCCTCAGATTTTCATAGTTGTTTTCCTATAGGATTAGTCTACCTGCATGTACAGTTTTGTTCTTTCTGTGTCTGAATTGTTCTGTAAACTGCCAATGAGGAGTACAGTTTAGGGCAGTCCAGATTTGAAACTTGCTTATATAAAACACCTGTAGGTATAAAGTTCCGGTCCACTTCTGTAGCAGAATGTTTGAATAGATTAAAGATGAGCAGTGTTTTCTATTCCTGGTTCTTGAGTCCACTATCCTGCATGTTTTGCTTCCCCGCTTCAACACTTGATTTAAATTGATGGCCGACTGACTACTGAACTTGACATGTTGAGACGTTCATGTAGTCATACTGTGTGTTCAGACACTGTAACATCTAAAACATGCAGGACAGTGGGTCTCAGATAGCATCATAACAGATGGTTTAATTGAATCTTATAACTTTTGCAAGTTCAGTGAAGTCTGGCAGCAGAGCAAGAGTTTAACGAGATTTCTTTCTCCTTTTTGCCAGAGTGAAATAGCTATGTTTTGCAATGAGAAATCTTGGACGGCATATTACAGATGGCTGGGTCAGAAACACTGTTTTACAGCTAGATGATGGAAAGCCAGCTTCAGCGCTGTGCCAGTGGAATCAGATAAATCATACACATACAAGACTGGAGAAGGATTTTCTACCACATCACAAATGATTCATCAGGTTCAGCAAAGCACACTGGTAAATAAGTGTTGATGGATCCAAATATCCTCCAAAAAATGTAGGTGAAGTATAATATTAGGACATGAAAAGGCTTGAAATGTTGATTGGGTGTGCTTTGAGAGGACTGTGACAGGGTGAGGGAGTAATATCCCCTTCAGCCCATTAGGCTTCAGCTCATGAGGACTGATTAATGTACTGCTGTACCGAGTGGCCCTGAGGCTCCTTAGAGAATATTTCTTCCATTTAGACTATTCGAGCCACCTGAAAAGCCTGAGGTTCAGGGGTAGATCAATACTACAGTATTCATACCTGCTTTGATTGATGTCGTAACAGAGCCAGAAACTGGTTAGTTCAGTTTGACAAAACACAGGAGAAAAACAGCTGCTCCAACTAGAACCTGGAGCTCCCAGTAATTCATCAAGTTACTTCAGATATCAAACAGACTGCTTTTTAAAGCTGGTTAACTGGAGGATTCGGTCCAATTCTCTCCTCAAGGGATCAGTCAGCAGACCTGAGTCACGACACGATGTCTCAGAGGGCAGGACAAAGATTTGATATGATCCTAGTCTGATGAGTTCACTCATCAATCAATCAATCACAACCTTGATTTAACCAGGATAAGCCTAGTTGAGAT
Organism: Callopanchax toddi; assembly: GCA_006937965.1. Classification (NCBI taxonomy): domain Eukaryota; kingdom Metazoa; phylum Chordata; class Actinopteri; order Cyprinodontiformes; family Nothobranchiidae; genus Callopanchax; species Callopanchax toddi. The sequence goes on from SSNR01000012.1 coordinate 1,145,492, forward strand.
TAAGAATAGCTTTTTCTGACCATGCAGGACCAGCAGTGAGATGTTTCCAGACACATTCACAGATACACATACAAAGAAAAATAATCAAATAAGGGCAATACCAGCTATCGGATTACAATCTAAAATCAATAAATCATCAATATTAGGGAAAGAAGAGAGGAATTTGTGGCCACATACATTTATACCACAGTACAGCGTCCATCGCTGAGGAACAGAGCAGCAGTTTAATGAAATTCATAAAACGCTATCATTAAAAATATCCAGAATATCATCATAAAAGGCCTTCTATAAAAAAGGGTTAAAACCCTCCTTAAATATCCTCAATAAAATAATCAAAACATCAACAGCCAAATGACTCCCCGTCTAAACCATTCAACACTCTTTAAAGAAAGAAAAGAACATTCAAAAGATTTACACATCAAGACACAATACAATGAATGCTGGGGTCTAAAACAGGGGGTCTTTAAAAACAGATAAAACTGACCAAAGTGCTGAACATAAAAGCATAAAAAACATTAAACAGGATAAATAAAATGAGTTAAAAACACATTAAAACAAATAAAACAGAAATTAAATAAAAATGTCAACACTCATACCAGGTCAAAAGCCAAGCTAAAAAGATGGGTCATTAAAAGAGACTTAAACGTTTCCAGTGAAGGGGCCTTCCTAATCTGTGCTGGCAACAAGTTCCAGAGTTTAGGAGCAGCGACAGCGAAGGCCCTGTCCCCTCTGAGCTTACGCTGTGTCCTCGGTACGCTCAGAACCAACTGGTCAGGTGACCTGAGCGACCGAGAAGAGGAATGAATGTGTATTATCTCAGAGAGGTAGGGCGAGGCAAGACCATTCAAAGACTTAAAAACAAATGAAAGCAGTTTCAAATGAACTCTAAAATGGACAGGCAGCCAGTGCAGTGAGGACAAAACAGGAGTGATGTGCTCTCTTTTCCGCGTGCCAGTTAAAAGCCGAGCAGCTGCATTTTGCACCAGCTGAAGCCGTGACAGTGAGGATTTGCTGATGCCAAAATACAAAGAGTTGCAGTAATCCAGTTGAGTTGTAATAAAAGCATGGATCACAGTTTTAAAATCCTCTGTAGATAAGATGTTTTTGACCTTTGCTACCTGCCTCAAATGAAAGAAACTGGATTTAACCACAGCACTGATCTGACTGTCCAACTTAAAGTGATAATATGCAGTTTTGCTTGTTTTGGGCTTCCTCTGGTGTCCGTTTTAAATTACTGCATTAAACAAGTTATCAGATCGTTTCAGCTTCTAAACGCCAATATCTACCTGTTGAAATGTCTCCTCAGCCTTCATAGCTTTCTACAGGAGCGGTTATTTACTCTTTCAAAGAAATCAGCTGTGTTCAAGCAGGGAGAGATAGAAAAAAATCAGGACTCATGAGATAAAAGCACTCCAGGGCTAGCATAACAGCTAGCCACTTTTGGTTAGCCTAACCCTCGTGAGACACGTGACTTCCTGGGTACCGTGACGGCGACGGAGATCTTGCAATCGTGGTTTTCCGGCTGTAATCACCAGATGGGGCTAAGTGACTTTTCATTAACTTTGTAAAGGGTCATATTAGCACAGACTGGCTCAAGGAAAAGATTTAAAATTATGAAAAAGTTGCATATTATCACTTTAAAATTGCTGTCCATTTTAAAACCCAAGTTTGTTACTGTTGTTACTGTTGGCTTTCTGTGCAGAGCCAGAGGGCCCAGATCCATAGGAGTGGGCCTTCTGGAGGTACCAGGACCAAAGACAATGATCATGATGAATATAAGGGTAAAATAAAGTCCACCTTACTGCTGCCACAGGATTTAAGAGAGGAAACATCAGCCGAGTGCCGAGTTCTTGTGGTTCTCACAGGTTAAACTGATTCCCACAGACTGTTCCTACCACTGAGACAGAATTCTTTAGGTTGGATCTGAATCAGTGCAGAATGTGTCTGAAGAGGCTGTGAGATCTGATGGGAAAACTGGATTTTTACAGGCATTTCTATCAAGATAATTTAATTCATGATGAATTTCTTTACTGACTGTAAATCAGGAAGGTCGTCTCTACTTTTTACAATCCTATTGGACAAAATGTCTCTGGAGATTTCTTCAACTTTAGTCTTCAGAAGGAGGGAAGCATGTCATTTTGATGACAAGGCAGAACGATGCAAAATAAAATGTGATTAATGAAGTTTATTAATCATTTTTTGTCAATCACAGTTTCCTTGTTAGTGATTATTTGGGGCACAATTTAAATGCATTTTTTTGCCCACTTTTCATAAATAAAACGTTGTCACTGTAATTCTTAAGTCCTGAATGTGCCAGCGTTAAGTGATACTTGTTTCCTGTCCTTTGGAACATAATAACTAAATGGTCTCATATGCTGTATAAGGAAACAGACATGCTCTAAATCTGGCCTGCTCATCTTTTGTATTTTGAAGGTAAATTTAATTTTTTAGCAGCCCAATCTCACAGCGAGCTGCTGCTGTAGCCTGCAGGTAGTGTATGTAAGGACCTGGCCCCTCTCTGTCATCAAGGTAAACATCGCCTATGACGCATGTCTGTTTGCTGCAGTGAAATATCGCTGCTGAGCTAAGAGGTTGGCTGAACTCTATCTGAACTGACTTTACAGTCAATCAAACCATTTGCATGTGAGTACGCAGCTGGAAAAGCTCCAGTCTTTAGAATGAGATGAACACATCCGTAAAGAGTGGCTGCAGCTGATGAGACACGACTCACGGTCAGTCTGAGTGAGGCCAAGGCAGGAAATGACTATTATAAAACAAATAGTAACATGTGCTGCATAATCAGATGTGGACAAAAGATAATCCTGTCCACCATAACACGCAGCATGGAAACAAACATTGTGGACAGATCCAGCTGACTCATTTTTATGTTTATGGTCTGCCTGACCTGATCAGGTTTAAGTGGTTAAAACCAGGATGTTCTGTTATGAGGTAGAAGTGTCATTTAATGGGTGTCATGAGGTCAGGTTTTCAATTTTAAGCAGAGTGGTATGAATCACCTCAGCAGTAGTTTGATCCATTGAATTACCACCCTGATAATTGTGATGGTGGAGCACTGAGTTAGGAAAAAAACTATCTCTCTGTGTGTGTGTGTGTTAATTATTGTAGATGTAATGATTAATCTGTTTTAATTTATTTAATCTTATTAATGACCTATTTTATTAAAAAAAAAATTTCAACAATTTTTTTTGAAAACTTGATTATTTTAAACGACTAATTACTATGAGATTTTGAAATCAGCTACAGGTAGATTCACCTCAACACACAGATGAGCTTCTGGTAGCTTCCAGCTACATGTAGCCTGACTTTTAGTAGCTTCAGTTCTATGTAATAGCACTTGTCCTTAAAATGGGCAGAAGTGAATGTTCCTGTAAACTAAGTCTGAGACAGGAGGTTTAGTTTTTGTATCTTTTATAACCCTTATTCATTCAGGTAATAACCCATTGAGATTACGAACCTCTTTTTCACTGACTTTGTTTAATATTATAAAAACCTGCACATAATACATACAGATAGCGCCCTCTAGTGGTTTGGAGGATATATGGTTGTTGTTGGCTAAAAGGGTTAAAGCAGTCCTCGAGAGCCGTTATCCAGCATGTTTTAGTGTTTCCCTGCTCCAATAGACCTGATTCAATAGTTGAATCACCTGTTGTGCATGTCATCAAGCTCTGCAGAAGGCTTTTAATCAGCCGCTGGCTAAAATCAGGTGTGTTGAAGCAGAGAAACCTCTAAACATGCTGGAAACCGAATCCTCAAGGACAAGGATTAAACACCACTGCCGGGGGTGTTATGTAGCTCAGTTGGTAGAGTGGCCGTCTGGCAACTGGAGGGTCATCGGCTCAATCCCAGCTCCAGCTGGGTTACTTTGTCGTTGTGTCTTTGGGCAAGACACCTCACCCACCTTGCCTACTGGTGGTGGTCAGAGGGACTTGGAGGGCGCTGGTGCATGGCATCCCCACCTCTGTCAGTGTGCCCGAGGGCAGCTGAGGCTACAATGTAGTTTATCACCACCATTGTGAGAATGTGTTTGTAAATGGGTGAATGACTGTTTGTGTTGTACAGCGCTTTGGGGAGTGTAGTACACTCTAGAAAGCGGTCTGTAAATACAGGCTGATTCATAAACTCTATGTGTCAACTACAAATATTTACATTGACAAAGTATCTTAGTTGATGTAATCAGTTCTGATGACTCTTCACGTCAGCGCTAGTTTCATTATAACCTGTCCTGGGGATCAGGAGATTTTTTGCAGACAGACATGCTTTACTTCAAAGTTTAAACATAAAATCCTAAACAAAGACCTCAAGTGATTGGTTAGTGCTCAGAAGTTGTGTTGTAAATGACTCTCGGCTACTAACATACAAAATTGTAGCTCAGTGTTTGTGAAATTGACTAAATTATATCCATTTTTGTGTTTACTAATGTTGATTAGCTGTGGCAGCCATCTTGAAAAGAGTTGATTTCAAAAGTGATTGATTTAAATGACCGCCGTTTACCCACCTATAACTTCTCATTAATAGGGCAGATTGAGTTTTTTATGAACTGCTTGGGAAGGGCTCAGAGAACATCTGAGTTCTTAGTACTAAAGATTCATAAGTCCCTTATGTTAATAATAAAGTATACTGTTGGTGACCATAATGTTCATATTTTCAATAGAGAAGATCAGTGATAGTGAGAGTAGTAAAAGAGGCCAGATTTTTCAAAAGGGAAAAACCGTCCACCTCTAGACAGAGAAAATAATGAGTACACTGGTACATCTGTTTCCAGATGATGGCTATTATTAATTCACATAATTCTCATTTTGCTGCAGCAGGTTAAGTATTAATTTTCCCAAAAAGTTTGGTTGTAATTCATTATTTGATTCTTTTAAAACATAATGATTGTTCACAGGTGAGTAGCTGAGACATTCAGCTCCATATCCTGATTGCTCTGAGTCTGACTCCAACAATGCAACATGGCAGCTCCTGTAAATAGCAAATCATGGCTTCACACTTTTCAACAACAGAAGGTGGAAACATTATGTCCCCTACTTTCTAGGGTCTGTGATGTGATCAAAACATCTCCCATGCAAATCAAAAGGGTTGTTTGGATCAAATAAATACACAATGTGGTTCATCTTCTTACTTGTTACTTTAAAAGGTTTGTTTCATTGTCCTTATTCCTCACAGTCTCCTCTGAAGAACACTGGAAGTGACTGGTCACTCTCAGAGTTGGACATCTTGCTGCTGGCTGGAACCATTGGTCACACGCTCAGCTTGGCGGCGAGTAGTTTTGTAGAGGAGGAGCATCAGACCTGGTACTTCCTGCTCAACACTCTCTGCCTCGCCGTCTTTCAAGATGTCTGCCGCAAATACTTCAGAGAGCAGCGTGTTTCTGGAGAGGAAGACGAGCCTATCCTCCCTTCCAAAGACAGCCATCCATCTGCTCATCACAAACCAGAGCTGTGCTCAGAGAGGTGGCTAGCTTTGGCCACGCCCCCTTTCACTCTGGTTTGCTGCAGGCTGCTGCGCTCGCTCAACCAAACAGGAGTTCAGTGGGCTCATCTTCCTGATGTCGGACACTGGCTTAACAGGTTAGTAGTAATGAGTTGGACTACTGAAATATTTCTTGTATTTTCATTTTCAGTTCTTTTCTTTTGAAGTGTGTTCAGGATTTCTTTGGATACAGAACATTTTCAGTTTTGTTTTTCAATTAAAGACAGTATTTTTTTATAGCAAATGTTTAAAAAACCATGAATTAAAAATAACTTTCAAAGTAGAAAAAGTTTAGCTTGAAAAGCTTCTGATGCTACAATCAAAAGACAAATGTTACTGATTCCCCTTCTGTCTCAACATCATAAAAATAATCACATCTTTACCAGGTTTTACAATTATTCAAGTCTGATCAAGTGTTCAAAAACGCATGACAGGTTCACACACTATTATACAAAATCTAGATAAACTAAGTCCAGTCTTGCTGTTTCTACAGGATTTTATAAGTTGAGCATCAGCCAGGAGCTGCTGATCAAATGTATTGAATAACATCTCTATTAATCTGCCGTTTTCTAGTCTGGAGCATACAGACGTGTGTTAACACAAGCAGGAAACTCATCATAAATGACCTCAGAGAAGCAACATTTGCTTCCCATCAATCTGTAAAAGGTTACAGGTTATCTCAATATAATTTAGAGTCCATCATTCTATGGAGAGAAAGATTATTCACGAGTTGAAAACACTTGAGTTCGCTGACAGTCTTACCAGGATTCACCCCAAAGTCAGACCATTTAATGCTCAGAGAAATAACTAAACTCCCAGGAGCTTCCTGACACTCTCAGTTAGCAGACTAAAGGTTAAAGTTCATGACAAGACAATTAGAAAAAGACTTGGACAAGTTTATCTTGTTTGTAAGGGTTGCAGGAACATTTCCTCTGTACATCCTAATCAATGTGGCATTGAGCCCAAAGGAGGGAATACCAGACTCCTTTTGACATGCCTCCTATACTGATAGATGATGTGTCCTGTAGGTGTGATTCTAATCTCTGCACAGTCAAAAGCAGGCGTAAACGTGTGAGAATGAAGAGATGCTTCACAGAACTTGAGATGGAGACACTTCTAAATGAGGTAGAAGTGCATTAAACATTGTGTTTGGTTCTCTGTCCTAAAGCTCAGAGTGTACAATGATGGCTTCATGGCAGTTCAAACAGATCATGTTAAACTCAACATTTAGCTACATGCTATCATAATTATGCAGCCCATATTTGGATTACAACTGAATCATACACTGTTATCATAAATGAATATGTGAAGTGTGCTGGAGATGTTAGGCATGAGTTTATACGTACAGTGGAGGAAATAATTATTTGACCCCTTGCTGATTTTGTAAGTTTGTCCAATGACAAAGAAATGAAAAGTCTCAGAACAGTATCATTTTAATGGTAGGTTTATTTTAACAGTGGCAGATAGCACATCAAAAGGAAAATTGAAAAAATAACTTTAAATAAAAGATAGAAACTCATTTGCATTTCATTGAGTGAAATAAGTATTTGAACCCCTACCAACCATGAACAGTTCTGGCTCCCACAGAGTGGTTAGACACTTCTACTCAATTAGTCACCCTCATTAAAGACACCTGTCTTAACTAGTCACCTGTATAAAGGACACCTGTCCACAGAATCAATCAATCAAGCAGACTCCAAACTCTCCAACATGGGAAAGACCAAAGAGCTGTCCAAGGATGTCAGAGACAAAATTGTAGACCTGCACAAGGCTGGAATGGGCTACAAAACCATTAGCAAGAAGCTGGGAGAGAAGGTGACAACTGTTGCTGCAATTGTTCGAAAATGGAAGGAGCACAAAATGACCATCAATCGACCTCGGTCTGGGGCTCCACGCAAGATCTCACCTCGTGGGGTGTCAATGATTCTGAGAAAGGTGAGAAATCATCCTAGAACTACATGGGAGGAGTTAGTTAATGACCTCAAATTAGCTGGGACCACAGTCACCAAGAAAACCATTGGAAACACATTACACCGCAATGGATTAAAGTCCTGCAGAGCTCCAAGGTCCCCCTGCTTAAGAAGGCACATGTGCAGGCCAGTCTGAAGTTTGCCAATGAACACCTGAATGATTCAGAGAGTGACTGGGAGAAGGTGCTGTGGTCTGATGAGACCAAAACTGAGCTCTTTGGCATTAACTCAACTCGCTGTGTTTGGAGGAAGAAAAATGCTGCCTATGACCCCCAAAACACCGTCCCCACCATCAAGCATGGAGGTGGAAACATTTTGCTTTGGGGGTGTTTTTCTGCTAAGGGCACAGGACAACTTCACCGCATTAATGGGAAAATGGATGGAGCCATGTATCGTCAAATCCTGAGCGACAACCTCCTTCCCTCTGCCAGGAAACTGAAAATGGGTCGTGAATGGGTGTTCCAGCATGACAATGACCCAAAACATACAGCAAAGGCAACAAAGGCGTGGCTCAAGAAGAAGCACATTAAGGTCATGGAGTGGCCTAGTCAGTCTCCGGACCTTAATCCTATAGAAAACCTAAGGAGGGAGCTGAAGGTCAGAGTTGCACAGAGACAGCTGAAGGTCAGAGTTGCACAGAGACAGCCTCCAAACCTTAAGGATTTGGAGAAGATCTGCAAAGAGGAGTGGACCAAAATTCCTCCTAACATGTGCGCAAACTTGGTCATCAATTACAAGAAACGTTTGACCTCTGTGCTTGCAAACAAGGGTTTTTCCACTAAGTATTAAGTATTTTTTGTTAGAGGGTTCAAATACTTATTTCACTCAATGAAATGCAAATGAGTTTCTATCTTTTATTTAAAGTTATTTTTTCGATTTTCCTTTTGATGTGCTATCTGCCACTGTTAAAATAAGCCTACCATTAAAATGATACTGTTCTGAGACTTTTCATTTCTTTGTCATTGGACAAACTTACAAAATCAGCAAGGGGTCAAATAATTATTTCCTCCACTGTAACTACAGTAAACATGGGGACACTCAGGGGCTTAAAAGAAAACTGAGAAACTCTAGTTTAAACCAACAAGAAGTGAGTCACTGACAGTAATGATGCTGTGGAGACAGGATGAATTTGGGGGCTGCACAGACTTCGTGTGCATCAGGAGGATTTATTTTAGACAATTAAATGTATTAAAATCCCACAGCCTGCCAGCTAGCCTGTTCCTAACCTTGTTGATAATTAGAAGAATGGATCATGTGTTGCAGGCCACCTCGACACAATGCTATTTGAGCACCACATGTAATTCATACATCACCTGAATAAACATGTCTCCTGTTAACAGAAACATCTTCATCCTGTGATGGAGCTTTTAAAACGATGTGTGTCCCACCGATAGCTCTAATTACATCAGGAAAACTGACTTTGGCTGTAAATTGTGCATTAATGTTTTACTGGGAATTTGATATCTTAATGGTATTTAGCTTTGGATACACGCAGCGCACGGCTCCTCACCATGCTGCACTCAGACGACCCAGCTCAGAGCACAGCTGACCTAAAGCAGCTGATCATCTTAGTCAAGAAAATCCTCTCAGCCTTTCAATCCACACTCTTCTCTGTGCGTCATTCGCATTGTCCTCTAAGGCTAACGTCGTCATGCAAAAGATATTCTGCTGCACTTTGTTCATGCTTTAATATCCACTCATTTAATTTCAACATATGTTCATTGTTCATCATGTGTCTCCATTTTGAAGAATAATTCATTTTACATCAGTAATAGTTTCCCAGCATGCTCACTAGGTGTTGCCAAACAGACTGAAACCTGTAGAAATCTGCCTCCTACAGCTGTGAGGATGGTGTGAGGCTTCAGGAAAGTAGTTCTTTGTTTAAACTTTAGGATTTTGCATGGAAAAAAGCACATGCCAGGATTTTGTACTTATGCACGCTTGATACATGAGGTCCCTGATCATTTTATGTCCTGATATGTAAAACCCTATAGAACTGAGAGATGATGGACTTTCTTTTAACCACGACTTTATCTGCTCTAGTTTGTTTATTGTTACACAGAAAAGAGCAACATCTACCTCTCTAGTCAGAATTAATACGACAGCGTTATGGTTCTTAAAGTTGCTACATGAATAATAAACAGGTGGACTGGTTATCTGTTGCTGTAGCTTTTCATTTTCATACAGAAGATCAGAATGAATAAAGAGATTGTACTTAAGATCTGTAGTTTATCTGAGAGCTTCATGATGAAATGCTTATTTCTTTTCCCTTTGCTCTTTTTGTCTTCAAGAAAATCTTTGTAGTTTTAATCTCAGCAAATTTTGTATTGCAGGGCCTATAGCACAGAACGAAACCATTTTCCAACAGCTGAGGGGAGAGAAGGAAGAACAAACTGTGTTAAACTGAAATAAAACTTAACAGGCCACTTTTATTGTTTAAGGACAAGAGTTCAATAGTCAAAAGTCTTCTGTTACACCACCAGAAAGATGTTTTATAAAAACATTGCTGGTCAATTTCTGTTGAAGAAGAGCTGAATCTTGACAGCCCTGAGATATTATAGGAAACAAAATAAAATAGTTGAGTGTAAAACAACCAAACTAATCACAATGATTTGGTTAAAATAGGCATTTAAAGGCTGAAAACACCACATCTGTCTGCAGACACTGAAACATGTCAGATAGTTTTTTCTGGCTGAGCAGCTGACACTTAGCATTTCAGGAATGGAATAAAGCCATCTGTGATTGCTCAGACTGTAGGAAAACTGTGATTTCTCACCTAAACTGGAACTGCTCTGCAGCCATTAATATTCCAACAACAAGGCAGGGCAGGGGATTGTGGTTTGTTCTTGAACATGTATCACATTGTGGAATAGAGATGTGGATCCTGACCTTTTCTTGGTCCAGCGTTGCCCTTTCCTTTTACCTGCTCTGCCTGCTGCTTGGATAATGAGATCCAGGTAGCCTTATGCCTCATCCTGTCTTAAAGCATCCAACTGCTGTCTGATTCTGCTAATGGCAAAACACACAGCTTCTGCTCAACGTTGATGTGTCCTTTGAGGTCTTATTATTTCCTGTGCAAAATGTCTTCTGTAATCAATTTAAAATCGGTCTTTTCCAGGATGATAGACAGCGTTTTATCTCAGCTAATGGTTTTCTTAATAAATTCTTCATTGTTGATGTGTTGAACTAAAATGAGTGGATGATGTTTTTCCCCCTTATCCAGTGAGATTTATATAATGCATACACCGACAACAGTTTGCACAACCTTTGTAAAAGTACATTTTTAAAAATGACAAAGATTGAAAATTCTCTATTTTTTTCCACCTTATGACTTTTTCACTAGTGTCTTTTTTCTTTTTTTTTGCAGCTCTGAACACAAGGTGGTTCTGTCCCTGCTGTCTGTTTTCTGTTTGGTTCTGATCTTCCTCCTGGTTCAAAGACGTTGCTCACTGGTCTCCAAGGTCGCCCTGGCCCTCGGACTTCTAGGTGTCTACAGCTACCGGGCAGCTGTTGGCAATGTCTTGTTTCCCTGGCAACACTCCTCTCGAACTACATCCAAGTAAGTTTTGCGAACCACTGGAGCAGGATTTCACTCAGGGCAACAACTGGTGAAGTTTATGTCTCTTGATAGTGAAGTGATTTAAAGTACAGAAGTGTCTCAGTGCTCTGTGATGCAAATGAGCACTCAGTCTGTAAGGTGTGTGTCATCTGGGACAAACACTAAGACCAAATCATTACCTGTGATGATAAACTGCTGAACACTTGGTTTTTTTTTCTTTTCTCCACACCTAGCTGCAGTAAATCGTGCTGCTCTGATGTGCCTTCAAGTCATGAAAATGTCTGACAGTGCTTTAAATTAAACAGATTACACTGAAAGGAGCATTAAACAGGCTTGTTGTTGATTTAAAGTGGCAGCCAGTAGGAAGTGCCTCAATATCGACAGCTTTTTGTTTTCTTCCTACTCATCTATTCTTCAAAGCCACAGCCACACAGGATTTATCCTGCCCCACCGATCTGGCGGTAGCCTGGACCAGAAGCCACTCCCCAGAGCAGGGGCGTGGCTACGGGTGGGCCTGGGCCCACCCACTGTGTACCTGGGCCCACCCAATCAAATGGCTTCCTCAACAAAATTATACATATTTGTTTTATTTTTGAGGGATTTCATTTAAGTAATCATGAAATGAAATAGAATAGAGTAAATTTAACATCAACAGCATGAATGTGTTGTGGTGATTTCATAACTATTACATCATTTGTAAGTCTTGCTCTCATTGTCTATTTTGAATAATTTCGGAACTCTCCAGATGAGCTACGGTAACAGCACAACTGTGCGTATGCTGCTGTGACTTGTAGTGTCAACCAAAGCATTTAAGAAATGGCAAAACAAATCTTCATTTCAAAATGTTTCAAAAAACAAAAAGTGGAGGACCTGTCCTGTGTTACAGGGTTAATGTGCTTTGGAATTTAGATGTTTTGTTCAAAGATCTTTCTGTCGGTTTCTGACAGTGGTTCCTCTCTTTTGCAGTTCACATTTTGCAGCCTTGTACTTTCGCGGAATGTTTTGTGCAACTTTGCATGCTTTAAACTTTTTTTACAGCGCAGTGTTCATGCATCCTGACGATCTCCTCCATGGAGCAGAGCGCAGCGCGTCCTGACGATCTCCTCCATGGAGCGGAGCGCAGTGCGTCCTGACGATCTCCTCCATGGAGCAGAGCGCAGCGCGTCCTGACGATCTCCTCCATGGAGCAGAGCGCAGCGCGTCCTGACGATCTCCTCCATGGAGCAGAGCGCAGCGCGTCCTGACGATCTCCTCCATGGAGCAGAGCGCAGCGCGTCCTGACGATCTCCTCCATGGAGCAGAGCGCAGCGCGTCCTGACGATCTCCTCCATGGAGCAGAGCGCAGCGCGTCCTGACGCTCTCCTCCATGGAGCGGAGCGCAGCGCGTCCTGACGATCTCCTCCATGGAGCAGAGCGCAGTGCGTCCTGACGATCTCCTCCATAGCGGAGCGCAGTGCGTCCTCACTCCCTTTTGCGCGCTGACCAAGAGTCTGGATGAGTAGCGCCCTTATGCTCCCTTCCCTTTACAAGCTTCTTTTCTGCAGCAAGGTGGGAATGAAAATCTACACTTTTACAAGTAGAAAAGATGTTTTAACTGATTGACAGACTGCAGAATCAGAACCATGGAGCAGCAGGATGTCTCCAAACAGTGCGCTCTCCGCTTCTCTCTTTTTCCTCTCTCTCTCTCTCTGTGTCCGACCTGAAATAATTAACGTATTGGTATGATGCCTGACATTAATCAGAGAGCACAGATTAATCGGGCTGAAATTGAGACCTCTAGTGATAAACACAGAGCAGCTCTCAGCATCAGCTGTGTTTTTTTTTTACCGCAACGAGCAGGTGTCCGTCAGACGCGATCAGAAACATCAATTAAGTGATTTATTCAGCCGTTCTGATGGTCAGGTTGTGTTTAAACGAGATCAGTGTGAAAATGTTCATGCCTGTCTGAGAGAAGTGTATAAAGTTTGTAGTGAGGGGTTTTACAGCCTTCAAACTTCTGGAATTATTGTAAAAATATAAAACTGATTCTTGGCGGATTTCACCGCATCTGTGGGTTATTTTTAGAACGTAACTCACAGAACAAACAAGGAATCACTGTATAGACACATTTGCTTAAACAGAAGTGACATTTATAAATACACTTATTTTCAATTACATTTTTGGGCCCACCCATTTTTTATTAGGCCCGGCCGAAAATCTATTTCTGGCTACGCTACTGCCCCAGAGCCACTTCAGGTAGCCCAGACAGGTGCGGGCTCCACTTGAGGAAGGCCCTCTCCCCAACCCAGAGTTGTCTACCCTTTACCAGTCGAGAACTATAGTCTCAGATTTGAAGGTGCTGATTTTAATCCCAGCCACTTCACACTCTGCTGTAAACCTCCCCAACAAGAGCTGAAAGTCAGAGCCTGATGAAGCCAGGAGGACCACATTATCTGCAAGATTCTCCTGCCACAAAACTTGACACCTTCCACACCACGACTGCACCTAGAAATTCTGTCCATAAAGGTTATGAACAGGACCGGTGACAAAGGGCAGCTCTGGAGGAGTCCAACCCTCACTGGGAACAGGTCCAGATGCACACTCCTCTGTGTTATGGCCTGAGGCCCTTTGTGTGAGTTTTCCTGCAGGTTTCCTGGCTGCTCTGCTCTGCTGGGTGATCACACTCCTGTGATTGGATGCGTGCTCTACTGTGTCACCACACACCTGGGATTGACTACCTTCTCTGCTCATCCTCCAGTTCCTCCTGATTGGTTCATTCGTTCTTTGCTCCACCAATTAGTGAAGGACACAGACTATAAAAGATGAGCTTCAACTGTGGTTCAAGGTGGCTGCCTCATTAGGTTTATGCAGCTCGCCTTAGAGGTTGTGTGTGGGGTTTTGTGCTTTGACTGGTTGTAATTCTGGTACTTTGTGTCTTTGTAAAGTAGGTAGACTTACGTACCTTTGTGAATTAACAGTTTTCCCTCGGTGTTTATCACTGAGTGGTCTCTTTAAGTTTAGCTTTTGTTTGGTTATAGGATTGCTTTGTTTCTCTAGACTCCTTTTGTTGTTTGCCATTACATCTAAATATAATTCATCCTGTGTTCCTCATTGGAGGTTAGTTAGAAGATTTTTGTTAGATAGAAACATTAATTTTACCTGTTATCCCTTTGTTTTTTGGAAACCTTTTTTTTTTACAAACTTGACAATAAAACTATTTGTCAGTTCACCAAACACATCTGGTGTTGATGTTACTTCTTTTATCCCTAGCTGAGCTGGGTCGTAACACTCTGGTACAGGAATTGAATGGCCCTCTACAAAAGGCCATCCACTCCATATTGCTGGAGTTCCCCCCACAGGGTGCCCCTGGGGACATGGTCATAGTCCTTCTCCAAATCAACAAAACACATGTGGATTGGTTGGGCACAATCCCATGCCCCCTCTATCACCCTACCAGGAGTAAAGAACTGGTCCACAGTTCACGGCCAGGACAAAAAACACATTGCTTTGACTTCATCAAAGATTCAACTATCAACCGAACCCTCCTATCCAGTACTCTGGATTAGACTTTTTCAGGGAGGCTGACGCGGACTTCACACCGGCTTCTGTTTTGTTACCAAACATCGCTGGTACTTTACTCCTGTGAGAGCACCAAATCTTGGTGGTTCACATGAGTTCAGTCAATAACAAGCACGTGTATA
>SSNR01000012.1:1160200-1209382 GCA_006937965.1 Callopanchax toddi
GTCCTGACGATCTCCTCCATGGAGCAGAGCGCAGCGCGTCCTGACGATCTCCTCCATGGAGCAGAGCGCAGCGCGTCCTGACGCTCTCCTCCATGGAGCGGAGCGCAGCGCGTCCTGACGATCTCCTCCATGGAGCAGAGCGCAGTGCGTCCTGACGATCTCCTCCATAGCGGAGCGCAGTGCGTCCTCACTCCCTTTTGCGCGCTGACCAAGAGTCTGGATGAGTAGCGCCCTTATGCTCCCTTCCCTTTACAAGCTTCTTTTCTGCAGCAAGGTGGGAATGAAAATCTACACTTTTACAAGTAGAAAAGATGTTTTAACTGATTGACAGACTGCAGAATCAGAACCATGGAGCAGCAGGATGTCTCCAAACAGTGCGCTCTCCGCTTCTCTCTTTTTCCTCTCTCTCTCTCTCTGTGTCCGACCTGAAATAATTAACGTATTGGTATGATGCCTGACATTAATCAGAGAGCACAGATTAATCGGGCTGAAATTGAGACCTCTAGTGATAAACACAGAGCAGCTCTCAGCATCAGCTGTGTTTTTTTTTTACCGCAACGAGCAGGTGTCCGTCAGACGCGATCAGAAACATCAATTAAGTGATTTATTCAGCCGTTCTGATGGTCAGGTTGTGTTTAAACGAGATCAGTGTGAAAATGTTCATGCCTGTCTGAGAGAAGTGTATAAAGTTTGTAGTGAGGGGTTTTACAGCCTTCAAACTTCTGGAATTATTGTAAAAATATAAAACTGATTCTTGGCGGATTTCACCGCATCTGTGGGTTATTTTTAGAACGTAACTCACAGAACAAACAAGGAATCACTGTATAGACACATTTGCTTAAACAGAAGTGACATTTATAAATACACTTATTTTCAATTACATTTTTGGGCCCACCCATTTTTTATTAGGCCCGGCCGAAAATCTATTTCTGGCTACGCTACTGCCCCAGAGCCACTTCAGGTAGCCCAGACAGGTGCGGGCTCCACTTGAGGAAGGCCCTCTCCCCAACCCAGAGTTGTCTACCCTTTACCAGTCGAGAACTATAGTCTCAGATTTGAAGGTGCTGATTTTAATCCCAGCCACTTCACACTCTGCTGTAAACCTCCCCAACAAGAGCTGAAAGTCAGAGCCTGATGAAGCCAGGAGGACCACATTATCTGCAAGATTCTCCTGCCACAAAACTTGACACCTTCCACACCACGACTGCACCTAGAAATTCTGTCCATAAAGGTTATGAACAGGACCGGTGACAAAGGGCAGCTCTGGAGGAGTCCAACCCTCACTGGGAACAGGTCCAGATGCACACTCCTCTGTGTTATGGCCTGAGGCCCTTTGTGTGAGTTTTCCTGCAGGTTTCCTGGCTGCTCTGCTCTGCTGGGTGATCACACTCCTGTGATTGGATGCGTGCTCTACTGTGTCACCACACACCTGGGATTGACTACCTTCTCTGCTCATCCTCCAGTTCCTCCTGATTGGTTCATTCGTTCTTTGCTCCACCAATTAGTGAAGGACACAGACTATAAAAGATGAGCTTCAACTGTGGTTCAAGGTGGCTGCCTCATTAGGTTTATGCAGCTCGCCTTAGAGGTTGTGTGTGGGGTTTTGTGCTTTGACTGGTTGTAATTCTGGTACTTTGTGTCTTTGTAAAGTAGGTAGACTTACGTACCTTTGTGAATTAACAGTTTTCCCTCGGTGTTTATCACTGAGTGGTCTCTTTAAGTTTAGCTTTTGTTTGGTTATAGGATTGCTTTGTTTCTCTAGACTCCTTTTGTTGTTTGCCATTACATCTAAATATAATTCATCCTGTGTTCCTCATTGGAGGTTAGTTAGAAGATTTTTGTTAGATAGAAACATTAATTTTACCTGTTATCCCTTTGTTTTTTGGAAACCTTTTTTTTTTACAAACTTGACAATAAAACTATTTGTCAGTTCACCAAACACATCTGGTGTTGATGTTACTTCTTTTATCCCTAGCTGAGCTGGGTCGTAACACTCTGGTACAGGAATTGAATGGCCCTCTACAAAAGGCCATCCACTCCATATTGCTGGAGTTCCCCCCACAGGGTGCCCCTGGGGACATGGTCATAGTCCTTCTCCAAATCAACAAAACACATGTGGATTGGTTGGGCACAATCCCATGCCCCCTCTATCACCCTACCAGGAGTAAAGAACTGGTCCACAGTTCACGGCCAGGACAAAAAACACATTGCTTTGACTTCATCAAAGATTCAACTATCAACCGAACCCTCCTATCCAGTACTCTGGATTAGACTTTTTCAGGGAGGCTGACGCGGACTTCACACCGGCTTCTGTTTTGTTACCAAACATCGCTGGTACTTTACTCCTGTGAGAGCACCAAATCTTGGTGGTTCACATGAGTTCAGTCAATAACAAGCACGTGTATAAACAGGAGCTGGTAAACAAAAGCTACCACTCGTCTTCTCGTTCTTTTGTTGAGGGTTATTCATTCACTTGGCTGGTTCTTCAATGGGTAAGCACACTCCTTTATATAACTTTATATAGTTTAATGTTGTGCTTGATTAAGTCTTATATTGTTTCTTTGTCTTTTAAATATCCAAATTGTGTTAACTTTAGCATGTAGCTAAAGGTTTTAATTTGAGAAACACCGGATGCACTTCACCTGCTAGTGTCTCACTTCCTGTCTGGCACACGTAATTTCTTTAACTTGATGAAAATTTGCATGCGGCGTCCAGAAAAAATAGACTTGTTGTGGAAAGTTAACTTTGCCCCACAACCACACCGGAGCCGGTGTGCAGGCTTTAATTGGACTCAATGTTTTTTCATCTTTTCGGGGTCTGCACCGCACTGCAACCACACCGCAACAGCATCCAGTGTGAAGTAGCCTTGAGGAGTGTGATCCCCTATAGTTGGAACACACCCTCTGTTCCCCTTTTTTGAAAATCGGGACCACTACCCCAGTCTGCCACTCCACAGGAACTACCCCCGATGACCACGCAATGTTACAGAGACGTGTCAAACAAGACAGTCCTACAACATCCATAGCCTTGAGATACCCGGGGCGGATCTCATTCATCTCCGGGCTCCGCCGCTGTGTAGTTGTTTGACTACCTCAGTGACTTCTGCCCCACATTAGACAGTCCATCCCCAGGTGTCCCAGCTCTGGTTCCTCATCAGAATGTGTGTCGGTGGGATTGAGGATCTCCTCAATGTATTCCATCTACTGCTTGACTATAGCCTCAGTTGACAGCAGCAGCTCCCCGTCCCCACTGTAACCAGTGTGAGTGAGTTGCTGCCTTCCTCGCCTGAGGCGCTCTTTGGAGCCGATCAATAGTCTTTCTTCATGGCCTCACCAAATTTCTCCCATGACTGAAATTTTGCCTTGGTATCAGCCACTGTCACACCTTGCTTAGACATGTCACTGATACTCTGATATTTGAAATCATATCAGAACATTCATATTATTAAGGCTGCAATCATAGTCCGTATATGAAAATTGTCAACATTAATTTTTATTGTCAACAAACCATTAACAGAGCTTTCAGAACACAGCTAGGTTATAACGAAATACATTCTGGGTTTTATACTGCAATGCACTACATGGCCTATGGGAACAGTATCATTAATTTTTATTTTCCAAAATTGCATATAGCCCAACAACGAAGGACATCTGAGGAGAAGGAGGAGGAGCAGAACATAGAGGGAACTCAAACGTGGGTGTAATGGCGAACCAGCCAGAGGAGGACGAAAGAGATTAAAAAAAATCAAGACAGAGACTTTCAAAAGTGTAGGAGCACTTCACTGAAAACAAACATGAAGTTGGATTCAGATTGTTTAATGCAGAGCTTAATCCACACAGCATTACTGCAACGCATAAAAATCTAAGCACAATCACCCTGGAGCTGGGATTTTTTCTGGATTTATAGTAAATAGGATTAGCAGCTGTGTGTGTGTGTGTGTGTGTGTGTGTGTGTGTGTGTGTGTGAGAGAAAGTGAGCGAGAGATTGGAGTACATTAAGAGTAAACCTCCTGTAACTAACATTTAGTTAGTTTCAAATTCATTGGTTTTACTGGTCGTTAATTTAAATAGCTGTGAAATGTCCTATTAATGCAGAGACTCGAGGCAGACAGACTTGAGCAGGTGAGGGAAGACGTGCTCTGGAACCCAGAACAGGAGGTGGACCCACAAGCAGCAGGCATCGATTGAAATAATCATTAACTAATCAGGGAGAAAAATGACTTGATTAGTTGACTATCAGAATAATTGTTAGTTTATTACTGTTGTCAGTTGGCCTCAACTAAAGCTTCATTTATTAGCACTTAATGAAAGAGCTTCAGTCACTTCACTATCAAGATGATCTCATGTCTGTCAACATTTCCAAACTAATCATGTAATATCACAGAACTAAAATGTCACAGAGTACTCATAGTAGGTATTCTAGACAATGTGACTACTTGAGAGACTGACTTTGTCAAATTTTGTTTTCCCATTTCTTTAAGGGGTCATCATCAGCTCCCTCTTTTACCGCATTGTTTCAAATAGAATAGACCAGCCTGATTTTAAGGTGACCCCCACCCCCTTCCCCCCCAAAATGTACCTTTTGGAAAAAGGCTTTTTACTTTTGTAGGTATAGTAAAATGTACAACCATATTTATAATTGAACACTTTATGGAGTAATACTAATAATAATAATAATGGATTGGATTTATATAGTGCCTTTCAAGACACCCAAAGCGCTTTGACAGAAGCTCCATTATTCATTCACGCACACATTCTCACTGGTGGTGGTAAACTACAACAGACGTCTGTAGCCACAGCTGTCCTGGGGCAGTCTGACAGAAGCGAGGCTGCCATTCTGTGCCATCAGCCCTTCTGACCACCACCAACATTCACACAGGCAAGTTGGGTGAAGTGTCTTGCCCAAGGACACAACGACAATCTAACCCAGCCGGAGCTGGGGATCGAACCGGCGACCCTCCGGTTACCAGACCGGCCACTCTACAAACTTATATAGCTTCTAGTACCATGAAAATGATCTGTAGTGTGTCTGAATTTAATAATGGTAACAGGTATCTTTTCAGCAACTGCTAGCATTTTTGAGTCTTTCTGGTTGTCTCCTAAAATCACATCCTGACACATCGTTTCTTGGCTGCTTAAGCATTGTTTGCTGACTTTGCTGCGTTCATCATCATCAGCTTAAAGTTTGCAGTGCAAGTGCTTGGATTTCTCGATGGTCCACATATCCCCCGACATGTCCCTGCTTTAAGAGTCCTCCCTTCTACACACTCCAACTGTAATCAAGCATACTAGGTGCATCATCATGCTAATTTTCCACAAGATGATTAAACAATTCATCTGGTGCCAGCCCTTCAGTGTCCAGTGCTTTTTGGATTTGTGTTTTGTGTGTGTGTGTGTGTGTGTGTGTGTGTGTGTGTGTGTGTGTGTGTGTGTGTGTGTGTGTGTGTGAACTCAGCTTGACTGATGATTCATATTAATTAGTACTTTAAATAAATCTGAACAATACTTGAAGATGTCCTTTGTGTTTATATAATCATTTCATTTAAAATCTAGATTTTAACACACCCATAGCAAAGAGAGAATTGACTCTTGCAGCTATTGAGTGTAATTTTTTATCCTTCAGTCTTTAGTTTGTCTCTATCATCTACTCAACCTTGTCAGAAAATAATGAGTGTTCAGGATTGCACATACTCTTTCTGTCTACGGTTTATGACCTCTTTTCATCTACATGCAGCTCTTGGTCCCTTCTAGCCTTTTCAGTTCTCCTTGACAATCTCTCTCTGTCTTGTTCACCTAATTAGAAACTCAACCTCTCACCCATCCTTAGACACCTGATATGCAGGGACCCTGGTTGCTTTTGTTGAATGTCATGATTGACAAGGTTGACCCGGTCTTTCAGATACTTTTTGAGACCTCAAGACACTGATCATTACAGCACTCCTTTTGGAGGGTTTGTTTTAAGTTGAGCATACACTCGCCCAGATCAACTTAAGTCCTCAATTGCAGGTGTTGTGTTTTAATTCCCTGGTAGGACCAATTAGCCACAACATGAAAACCACTGACAGGTGAAGCCTATAACATGAATCATCTTGTTACGGCACCTTGTATGCTGGAAAGTTATGCTATAATTATGCAATGGAGCATTAGAGTGATGCCTGTCTGAGGGGCTCCTTTACCGGTCTGAATCTGGATGGTCTTTATAGGGTCTTGGTGAGGGTTTTTTTTATACCAATTAAGAACACAGCTGGATCCCCCATTAAGCCTGGTTTATACTTCTCCGACAGCACGTTTGGGTTCACTTGCACATGTATTGTTGGAGGTATTTTTGATTTATATTTCTCCATCGGTGTTGTGAAGCAATTAGGACAGCAGAGGGCGTATAACCTTTCTGCAGTAACGTCTCTGGTCGACCAAAGTGTGTTTACTTCAGCTTAGTAATGGCCGACAGAGAGCAAATTTTGATTGAGCTGTAACAGATTGATCTCGAGGAACAAACAAGGTTGTTACAAAGAATTAAACGAGAGTGAAAGAGACAGCAGCATCTGTGGAATATCCGTTCACTGAACAGAAGGCAGAGGACGAGTGAATATACAACTCTTGTTCAACCTTTGAGGGACATTGATGGATTATATAAATGTTTGTACTTTTGTACATCTTCTGCCAGACGTTCCTTGAGCTGATCCATATCTGCTTCTGTGAGATTTTACTACTACTACTACATGTTGATACAGGCATCAAGCAGGAAATGATCTCGGCTTGTTGGGCCGACCAATCTGAGACATGCACTCTCCGTCTTGTTCGACGGATAGTTAGAAAAGTGAGCTCGACTCCGTCCGCCCTTGCGAGCCTGTCGGAGAACCCTTGTGTTGTCTCCGTACCAATGGAGAAGTATAAACTAGCCTTTAGCTGTAACTAGGGATGCTCTGATCACGTTTTTTGCTGCAGATCACGGATACCGATCACAGATACTGATCACATTGATTGACTGTAAATTTCACATTGTAGTAATGATGAGGGCTAATGGCTACTTGATCTGTAGAAAATGAACCATAAATCACCTTCATTTGGACAAAAACATGTTTTACTGACTTTTTCCAAGATGAAAAAATACAGAAACTTGAAGGCACCATGTAGACATCATCCATCCATGAAGAAATATATTATTTATAGATATACATTTCCAATCCTTATAGAAATCTATTATTTTAATTCATATAGAAATACCGTATATATTTTTATTCCATATAGAAATCTATTATTTTAATCAGATATCTGTTACTTTTATCTATGTAGAAATCTATTATTTTTATATATATTTAAATAATTAAACATATATTCTTGTGCACAAGATCCCCATTAATTAGTTTGTGGTTGAAATAACATTATGAGAAAAATATTTTTTATTCTCCTACTGCTATTCAGACGCAGAAAAGTCGACATTGTTTTTACCCTCTGGTCCATTTTATGCCCAGAAAGAACGAACTTATTACTGACAATGTTCTGATCATTACTAAAGAGTCTACCTGCTCTCAGCTTCTCCTCCCTCTACCTGTCTGATCCACCTGCACTGCCCGCTGCTCTCTCCTCTCCACATGCGCCATGACGTGCGGCTTTATCCTCTCCTCCCAGTACAAATCAAATCAAACTTTTTTTATATAGCACCTTTCATGCCACAGCGAGCAACACAAAGTGCTTGACAGATTAAAATGACCCATACAACCCACATTCCCTCCCTTTCCCACACATAGAACAATTATGACACTCTCCCCTCCCAGTCCACAACCCATTCCCAGGCACACATACACCCACACATACACATAAAAACCACAGTAAACACTATGTTGAGCTCAGATGGCTCCAGTAATGAGCAACATGCCATCAAGTGGGCCCTCTGCCTCGTCAGCTGTAGAACCAGGTCAGCAGCCACACACCAACCAAGGGCACCTGGGAATGGAGGGTGTCAACCCCCGCCACTGCCCGGGCCCTACCGGGGAGCGCCCGAGCCGCCACCGCCGACCACCGGTCCCAAGGCAGAGGGCTCCACAGAGGAAACACTGGAGGATTAAAATGCGTAGCATATAAAATAACGAGAACTTATATGAATAGTAAAATGACCAATAAAATGTGAATAACAAACTAAATAAATAATAATCAGTTAAATGCTAATCTAAAAAGGTGGGTCTTGAGTCTATTGTTAAAAACCTGAACGTTCTCTGCGGTCCTGAGGTCCTCTGGCAGCCCGTTCCAGAGGCGAGGCCGTAATAACTAAAAGAAGCTTCGCCGTGGGTGTGTGTCCCAGGTGTGTGTTGTGGGTGTAGTGCATGATCAGCGAGCTCTTTTCCAACTCCATCATTAATATTTAAATTATTGTCTTTTAATACCAGTTTAAAGAATTATCTCAGTTTCCCAACGCGGGGTGTTGTGCTGCGCAACGTGCAGCAGCAGCAGCAGCAACAGACTCTCTGCAACTGCAGGAGGAGACGCAGCTGAGCCAGGCAGTGGGACTTGCCGCCAGAATGGTCTGAGCTCCGAGTCCGAACCACCTATAAATGGAGCGGTCCGTTCAAGGAACGGCGAGTCTCGGCTGCGCAATGAAGTCACAGTAGCGCCGCAGATTTTCTGTGTGCCTAGTGACATCTAGTTTAGGAGCTATTGATCAGCTGGTATGATCGGTGTGGAGAGGAGAATATCGGAATTTACAGATCACGTTTTTTTCACAAATATCGGCCGATTTTGATCGGTGCCCGATCTATCGGAGTATCCCTAGATGTAAACCAGTGTGATTGAACATGCACAAAACGTATGTAGCAAGGCCATGGTTGTTCATGGTTGGAGTTTGGTGGCAGTGAATGATTGAATGAATGAATGTATCGATCAATCAATCAATCGACCGACCAACCAACTAGTGCAGGGAGGACAATCTGGGGGTAATGTGCTCACATTGCGGCTCAGTGGTTCAGAATTTGAAGCAGGATTGACCCTCTTGGCCTTGTGCCTAAGCTAAGACCCAATCACACCATCAGCTTTGTGCTAGCATGGTGAAATATTCTAATGAATAGCTACATCCTCACCTGGTCTGAGAGAGTGGTGCCAGAATGGGGTCCAGAACATCATGCATCATGCATGTAAGTGGTTGAGGGTGGGTTCTCAGGGGAAAATACAACAGATAACCCAGTATGAGTTAAAGGACTGCCATGTTTGTATTCACGTTGAAGGCATTTAAAAGGAAAACTTGCCAAGATCCAAACACAAGATCCATGTTTTAACAAGTCATTGAGAGCATGGTGAGGTCTTAATAAGGTTGGGCAAAAAATCAAATAAAAGAAAATCCACATGCTTGTTTCTCATATGCCAGTATATACCGTACGTGTGATCTTTCATCCATCCAGTTATTTATCCAGGTTTGACCCACTGACATCACCATCACTTTTATAAGAAAGACCTGGTCAAAGTAACAGGCACACAGTTCAAATACACACATCTCAGAACAGAGTGCTACATTACATAAAAAATAACCTAGAAGTCACAAACAAAAGCATAAATTACATTAAAAAGTCAATTTAAAAACATACCTCACATTTGCACTCAGTTAGCTAAGATTCTAGGGTTGTCACCAGGATTTCAATGAATTCAAGGATATTAACTTTTGCAGATCAGATTCAGGTGCAGAAAACTCAAAAACTTTCTTTCTCATTTCCAATCTTACTAATGAATCACCAGTCAGTCATCCCAGTGGATCGATAATAGTGATTTTCTTGTTTTTATATCAAGAAGGATGAAACAGGAATTTTACTCAGAGTGACTTACCAGTGACTGGGTGAGCATACCTCAGTACAATGTACCGCAATTTGTTCTGTGCCAGCAGAAGGCAGCCAGTTTAATGGTGTCCTGGAGGCAGTTGGGGGTTTTGTATCCTGCCCAAGGATACGTCGACACATGGCTTGGGCCAGGGATTGAACCCTGGTTTCCTAGACGGTAGACGGCCTCTCTTCCCCTGAGCCACAGTCGCCCTTAGCAAGCATTCATTAAAAAACTGAAAAGATTTAAACCAGTTTAAGAAAAGCTTTGCAACAACAGTGATAACAAAACTATACATGCCCCCCAAAAAGAATACTTTACCCCATGTGAACTTTTACTGACAATGGTACATAATGTATTATAGCAGCATTTTAGCATTATTGTGGGTTAACAACAACACCACGAGGTAATAGATTAAAGAGAAACAAACACAATCTGATGTTTCACCAGGCATCATGAATGAAGTTGACCAACACCTCTGACTGACAAAATAGAACAATGTTCAGTCAGTGTTGACTGTTGTGGCCTGTCTGTCTGTTTCCCTCCATGAAATCAGTTTCTCTTCACAAAGCACAGATGGAGCATTACAATCTGCTCTAAGTCCTCCCTAAAATCCTAGCCTCCATGACCAGCTGTCGAGAAACTTTAATTGTCATAGTTTGCTGAGTGTCTCAGATCCTTATTATTGTTTAAATAGGGTTACCATATTTTGATATTTGAACAAGAGGACACTTGGCTCAGTCGTGAAACATTTTGATGCTTGGGGAAAAAGAGGACATTTGGTCACCCTAGTTTAAATCGTACTCAATACTTTAGATTACTATTTAAAATAAACTTTTTTGGCATACAGCTCATGAAAACCCAAAATTCCTATCTAAAAAAATTAGCATATTTCATCCGACCAATAAAAGAAAAGTGTTTTTAATTCCAAAAAAGTCAACCTTCAAATAATGATGTTCAGTTATGCACTCAATACTTGGTGGGGAATCCTTTAGCAGAAATGACTGCTTCAATGTGGCGTGGCATGGAGGCGATCAGCCTGTGGCACTGCTGAGGTGTTATGGAGGACCAGGATGCTTCGATAGCGGCCTTAAGCTCATCCAGAGTGTTGGGTCTTGTGTCTCTCAACTTTCTCTTCACAATATCCACAGATTCTCTATGGGGTTCAGGTCAGGAGAGTACCACAGTAATACCATGGTCAGTAAACCATTTACCAGTGGTTTTGGCACTGTGAGCAGGTGCCAGGTCATGCTGAAAAATGAAATCGTCATCTCCATAAAGCTTTTCAGCAGATGGAAGCATGAAGTGCTCCAAAATCTCCTGATAGCTTGCTGCATTGACCCTGCCCTTGATAAAACACAGTGGACCAACACCAGCAGCTGACATGGCGCCCCAGACCATCACTGACTGTGGGGACTTGACACTGGACTTCAGGCAGTTTGGCATTTCCCTCTCCCCAGTCTTCCTCCAGACTCTGGCACCTTGATTTCCGAATGACATGCAAAATTTGCTTTCATCCGAAAAAAATACTTTGGACCACTGAGCAACAGTCCAGTGCTGCTTCTCTGTAGCCCAGGTCCGCCGCTTCTGCCACTGTTTCTAGTTCAAAAGTGGCTTGACCTGGGGAATGCGGCATCTGTAGCCCATTTCCTGCACACGCCTGTGCACGGTGGCTCTGGATGTTTCTACTCCAGACTCAGTCTACTGCTTCCGCAGGTCCCCCAAGGTCTGGAATCGGTCCTTCTCCACAGTCTTCCTCAGGGTCCGGTCACCTCTTCTCGTTGTGCAGCGTTTTCTGCCACACTTTTTCCTTCCCACAAACTTCCCACTGAGGTGCCTTGATACAGCACTCTGGGAACAGCCTATTCGTTCAGAAATTTCTTTCTGTGTCTTACCCTCTTGCTTGAGGGTGTCAGTGATGGCCTTCTGGACAGCAGTCAGGTCGGCAGTCTTACCCATGATTGCGGTTTTGAGTAATGAACCTGGCTGGGAGTTTTTAAACGCCTCAGGAATCTTTTGCAGGTGTTTTGAGTTAATTAGTTGATTCAGATGATTAGGTTCAGAGCTCGTTTAGAGGCCCTTTTCATGATATGCTAATATTTTGAGATAGGAATTTTGGGTTTTCATGAGCTGTATGCCAAAATCATCAATATTAAAACAATAAAAAGGGCTTGAACTACTTCAGTTGTGTGTAATGAATCTAAAATATATGAAAGTCTAATGTTTATCAGTACATTACAGAAAATAATGAACTTTATCACAATATGCTAATTTTTTTAGAAGGACCTGTACTTCATTAACCCCAGAGGAAAATTAGATGTTTTAGTACTTGATTTAAGAGTAATCCTAACAGATTATTTGATTTCAAAGCAGGAGGGACACAATTGTCTTGAGTACAGGGGTGGGGGGCAGGAGGTGGAGAAGAGGGGACTATAAACAGTGCCATGATATCAACCCTACACCTAAAAACAACAGCCAGAATCCATTTAATATAGTGGAACATTGTTTTTAGACAGTAAAACCTACAGGGCTCAAAACTGTCTTTAAAAAACGTGCAGGGGACATGTCCCCCTTGTTCCCCCTCAAATTACGTCCATGTCTTCAACCAGGCATGGACTGGCCATCTGGAGCACTGGGTAATGCCTGATGGGCCGATGGCATCACTGGGCTGGCGGTGGTAACTGTGGGCTTGTCCAGACCAGTACAGGCCGGTCACGGTCCAGTTGTGCAGCCCGTGATCTGAGTGGCTCGTTTTCATTTGCACTTCGTGTTGCGGGGCGCAGCTAAGGAGCGCTCAAAAGGCTGCGAATGCTCAGTGACACCAATGTCATAACACTGGCACGTGCAACGGTTTGTTATACTGCAGTAAGTGCAGAAAGTACAGGGCGCTGCTAAGGAGCCTCACAGGGTGGCTCAGTGACACACATTACCGCCAGCACACACACACACACACACACACACACACACACACACACACACACACACACACACACACACACACACACACACACACACACTACTACAATAGAAGCCTGAATGCAGCAACTGTAAAGTTAGAGAAAATAGAAATGAGATAAGTGCGATTTTCAAAAACATAGCTAAATATGGCTGAAATTAATTAATTACAATTAACGTGATAATTTGACACCCCTAGTTTAAACTTCCTCTCTCTCGTCTTTGCTCCTGCTCTACATCCATGTCTCCCTCTCTTTAACTTCTCTGGGATTTTGGATCACAGTTTGGGTATTTTTTGAAGTGTCAATTAGCTGCTCCGCCATGTAAACATGCCTGTCGTTTCTATGGTTATAACAAGTGGCCAAAAAATCCAAATTTGACAGCAAAAATCCTCCAAGCAGCACAGCGTTCAAACAGAAAAAAACAACAACAATAAATCACTCAAAAAGCAACACAGTAAATCAGAAAAATGAAAAAGAAAATTACCCTAAACAAAAATCACGTGTAACAACACAGAGATACTAAAAGCTGCCACCTTGTGCGGAGCTCTTCTACAACTGTCACATTTTAGTAGGAACTGTAGAGTCTTAGTCTTAAGCCAACGTGAAGGGAGCCTGAGGCAATGTTTGTCATCCCCAGAGACAAAAACCCTGTTGCATTTTTAGCTGTAGTCATGAAGGACGACCCTTAAATCCTAAAAAACTATCAAATCTGCTTATTTAACAATGATGAGTAGTGTTGGGTTACAGAAATTACAGCTACCTTATCAGAATGAAATAATTAAAACATTGAATCATTAAAATTTTTTTACAAATTTGATGAAATGTTAATTATTGTGGTTGTGTACATTTTCAGACCTTACAGCAGCATTCAACACCGACTTCCATCAATCTCTGTTTAAATCGTTAAACACATGAAACTACAAAAGGCTAATTTATCAATTTAATAACAACAATATAAAGTCTAATTCTGCTCTTCTCTTTTTTAAAGTGAAATCATTCTGAGTTCAAATTTTAATCAAAACTTTGGTATTTAACATTTGATAACACTAAATCAACATTATTAAAAAGTTCCCATTCTGTTTTGCGTGCGTGCGTGTGTGTGTTGCCTCTTTCTACACAACAGGCCCGTTGCTCTATGGCAGCCTGTTACTCCAGGAAGGTACTCATGGGAAGTTGTGGTTCAGTGAGAGAAAAGAGTTGCTGTGTGAACATGCAGCTCTGTTTTATGTCACACAGTTTAAATGAAAATACTTCTGTTTCAGTAGGAAATAAAGCTTCTTTCTCTGCCTGAATTAATTAAGACCACCATATTGTCTAGAATTAAGTGAGACACGACCTTGACCCGCCCACAGTGAGAACTTTGGGAGAGAAAAAGTCAACAACAGCGTTTACATAAACATAAACAAACATAACAAACACAAACAAAACATGAAGCGTAACTAAATAATTATTAATTAACAATATAGTCTAGTTTTTACAGAAAATACTTAGCTGTAACACAGTTTATAATCATGATTATTTTCAGGAGTATCTGTAATTTAAATACACATTTTCTGCAGTAAATAACATGGTTTTGTTTACTCTTATTTATTGATGTAATGTCTTTATGTGTCACTCATTACTCCAAGTTTAATAAGGTCATAAAAACATAAAAATATTTTGTAGGCATCAATAAAGTAACTGCTTCTAGATAACAGACAATGAAACCTGTATAAAAGCATTTTATTAACTTAGAATCTGGACCAGTTCAGTCATGTATCCCCAGCTTTACGTTCTTCATTACCTCTTCTTTTTGGCAGAAATGGTCGATCTGTCACTTTGTTACCCTGAGCACAGACACTGAGCAGAGCCCCAGTATCCTCAGAAGACCAGCACACCTTTATCTATCGCTGTGGCCTGTTTTAAACTTAGTTTTACCTGGAATCAATAGCAGCTTGTTCCTGAGCATCTGGTCTAATCTCACAGGTACATCCTGACTTTTATTCCTGCCCCCTGTAAGCCCTAACAACACTGTGGGCGTTATTGGGATTGACTCTCGCTCAAATTGGTCTCAGTAAGTCAAATGTAGCTGTTGGGTCATGTCCTGGACGTCACTTTGACTCACCCCACCCAGCTAAACAGCCATACATAGAGCCAGATGCACAGTAGGATATTTAATATTATCATGATGGTTTTAATTTTCTTTAAGTCTATTTCTTTGGATTACTGTTCCTATAAAGCCTCTTGACACTTCCTTGAGTCCCTCTTCACGTCCTCTTTGTTCC
This sequence comes from Callopanchax toddi, assembly GCA_006937965.1. Classification (NCBI taxonomy): domain Eukaryota; kingdom Metazoa; phylum Chordata; class Actinopteri; order Cyprinodontiformes; family Nothobranchiidae; genus Callopanchax; species Callopanchax toddi. The sequence goes on from SSNR01000012.1 coordinate 1,175,219, forward strand.
AACTACCTAATTGCTTTGCTGCATCTTTCAAAATGGCAAATGAGGTTGAGGACAGCCAGCGCCACTCACTTTAAAAGGCTCAGAGTGTCTTGGATGGATGTCACTGTAGACTTATTTGCCGTTTCCTCCCTTCCACATTTACATTTCTTCTTTAAACCATCAGAAGTTAACCTAAAAATAGACAGCGTACCAAAATAAACTCATTTGGGTAATCACCTACTTTACATTATTTGTAATAGTGAAATTTAAGTATAAACTAAGAAGACTTTAAAAGGCATACTGTAGAGGTTTCATGAAAAATGTGACAAATAACTCTTTCTGAAGAAGTATTCCTGCAGGAATTTGTCTAACATCAAAGCATCCGGCTGAGTTCCAGACCCCTCATCAGAACTAAAGTTCGCCTCGCTCTCCGGTGGTCTCCTCTGCATTTATGGCACATTTGTTACCAAACATAACAACCACAACAAGTGTACAATGTTTACGTTTGTGTGCCTGTGGCTTGCACCTGCACCAAAATGCATGACCCATTTTATCACGGACTGCTTGGTCTAGAGAGGGGGGACTGTTGTGCAGCTCTTTCCAATTTAAAAATATTCATGCATACCGATCCCGCTTAAAAATGGAAATGTATTCAAACTTGTCTCAAAACACCTGTGAACTCTCACTAGGCTCACACACACAGAATTCAGTTTTATTACCCAAGAGGTGCACCGCTTTTCAGTCAGTTTAGTTAGAAATTTCAATAAAAGCATCAAACAAATGATCATTCTGTGCAAACTCTACGTCGATACATAATCACTGCCTTTCCTGTCACCTGTCTTCTATAATTGTGTTGCTGTTCCAATAACGCGGTCTTTGCTTTATAAATCTGACACGAGGCTAAAGGAAAACAGACATCACCACATACTGCCAGCGGGGCAGGTATTGATCGATTGGCTTGTAATTAGATGTTTCTCGGCAGCCATTGTTTTAAAGTCCTATACTTAGTCCCACTTGTCACTTGGACATGAACAGCAGTATGCTACAGAGAGAGACACACTAAAGCACACAGTCTCACCTCATTTTCAGCTGTCTGCCTGGAAAACCTTCCTCTGGCAGTAAATTTCTTGTTTTGGCTGATTTACAGTAAGTGTCAGCCTGTTGCAGGTGATTGATGAGGGGGATATGACAAACATGTTTAAGGGACTGGACACTCTTACCCCTTCTTATGTGCCTGCTGGAGCACCAGCGCTTGTTTCCAAGGTAACCTGATATCCAGGCAGCACTGCAGCTTGACAGGCTTCTATTTTCTGTCGACTTACTACTAACATTAAAAAAAAAAGAAGAAAATCCAGCTAAATGATATGATGAGATTGATTAGTCTGACTACTCCTCATCAAGTAGCACAGAGGGTTTCCTCCAAGGCCCGGGAAACATAGTTTTAGATTGACATTGTTTTTACTGTAACATTAAATATTCATGAAAAACAAAAATGAGAACAATCCAGGCAAAAAGGTGGGAAATTAATCTGCAGAGGTGAAGAGTTGAACACACTGCTGCTGAGCTCATGTGCGTTTAAATCAGGTTTAATTGACGGTGACCTGGAAGCACACGTCAGCTTTAAGTTCTTTTCATATTTACTTTTGATTGTGGTTTGAAAATATTCATGAAATGTGCAGCACGTTTAGGCGCTTTTGTGACTGAAAAATAAAACAGAATAAAAGGAAATACAGCTTGTTTGTTTTAAGGCAGTGAACCAATTTGTTCTTGATAATTAAACCTTTAAATTCCCCCAGTTTTAATGTAAATAATGTATTCATCTCTTACAGTAAGAAGCTAATTAACAGATCTGTTCATCTGTATAAACTGACTGCTAATGGCAACCTTTTTAGCATTAAAGCTAGGAAAAGTCTCCAAACACAATAAGGCTGACTCTATTTATTAATGACACATCCAGGCAGCAGTTATTGCTCTATCTGCTTTAATTAGTGTTTAATGCCCCATCTCACTCTATTCATCTGATTGTGTCTCTGCCTAAAAGCAAATCAAATTTAGCTGTCAGAGCTGCTAGAAACTTTAATAAATGATACCGAATTACCCAGAAGCTCTCGTCTAAATGCATTGTTCCATATGATCACTGGGTTATGTAGCCGGATGGAAGAGAACATCACTTGCTCAGCAACCTTGGTTTCACTTGTTGGCAATTTTTTAATGTTTTATTTTCCATTGCTTTGGTTTTACTGTGCTGGAATTTGGACACATTTTCTATAAACTTCTCATTTTCTTCTGAAACAAAATCTGAAAATTTAAGAGTAACCTTGCAAGTAGGTGTGGGACAAATGTGGTCTACATTGCACTTTTTGAACACTTGCCACATTACTACGGTAATTCACGTTTTAGAAAAAAAAATCATTACTAATTACCCCTACCCAAACACCTCTAACACCTTTAATTTCACAAGTATCCACCTTATTCCTATGACCCATGATGCTTTGCAGGAAATGTGAAACTAAATTCCAGCTGACTGTCAGTAAGACCATTCTATTTGTAAACAAATGTTTTCCAGAGGGATTAAATATCCAAACATGTGGGTTATTACTTGTTCCTTCTCAAATCCGATAGTTTAATAAGGCCTGATCCTCTAGAGGACCGTGAAGAAATGCTAAAGATTAGCATATGTAGCTACTTCATTAACTCTGGTGCTGCAGATTGAAATAATGATGAAAAGCTCTGAGAAACATTAGAAGCTCCAGATTCTGATGATTCCGTTGCAAAATAAAATAATAGTAACTCTCTCTGATACCAGGAGCTTCTGGAAGAGATTAGAAAGCAGATGATCATTAAGACAACTGCAGTAAACTGGAGAAGAGTACAACAAGAGAAATAGCTGACTTTTTGTTTATTTTGTTTTTATTTAAAACAGAAACCCTTAAATATTTAAAAATTTTGACTCACAGCCGAAACATTTGCACTTAAGGTTTTATAATATGATCAAACGGTTTTGACTTGTATTAAATGTGTAACAGGTTTATTTTAAATCACTGATTTTGATTTGACAAAAAAAAAAAACATTAAGCTCTGCAGAAGCCCTTTATTCACCTACTGACTAAAATCCAGTGTGTTAAAACAGAAACGTCTAAAATATCATGTCCCTCGAGGACCAGGAGTGGACTCTACTGGTCTGTATTATCATTTTGAGAATGATATTTTTAGAGAAATATATTGTTGCGTTTTCCATCATTTAATGCTTGTTAAGAGTAACTGTCAATAATAGCAAACATAATAAAGCAGAATACATATAACTAGCTTTTTGGGTGGTTTTTGTACCAGTTAAAATAAACTTGATTGAAGAAAAAAAAAAGCTTACATTTTTTGCGAGCATAGCCTATGCCCTTTTATGTTGAAATGTGCACACCAACAATCTCAGTTTCCAAGTGTTAGAAAACCTGTCCCTCTATAAAAGGTTTTCACACCTGTGGATGTTTTACCCTTTAATTGCTTTTATAAATCAATAACGAACATCATATTTTGGCTTGTTTGACCAAAAACATTTATTTAAAAAATATTTTAATGACAAAGTGAAAACTGATTTCAAGAAAGTACAATTAAATATAAATATGCAACATAAAATAATAATAAAAATATAAAATAATTGCATACATTTTACCCCCTTTAAAGTGACTGACTTAATTCAACAGAGGTCCAGCTAATTGGTGCTAGTAGTCTCATAATTAGTGGAATGGAGGTCACCTGAGGTCAGACAGTGACTGTCTCAGTGATTGTAGTATAAAGACACCTGTCTGAAGGTCCATTCACTGGTAATCAGTATTCCTGGTTACCATCAGCATGAAGACAGAAGAACCTCCAAGCTAATCAGAGAAAAGGTTATTGAAATGTATCAGTCAGCTGATGGATACAAAAACATCTAAGGTTCTGGACATCCCTGGAGTTCAGTTAAATAAATATTTTTGTTTTATCTTGATGCTTTTGTTTTTTGTCTTTTGTGATAGAGACCTTTACACACAGACTGATAGAGACCTGTCCACAGACTGATAGAGACCTGTCCACACGACTGATAGAGACCTGTCCACAGACTGATAGAGACCTGTCCACACAGACTGATAGAGACCTGTCCACACAGACTGATAGAGACCTGTCCACACAGACATTGTTCTTTTTGATATTAAGGCATTTTTGCTAAGACATTTTGTCAAAGAAGTCATAGTCTGTTGATCATGATTGATTTACGAAAGCAATAAAATGTTAAAAACATCCAATGGAGGGATTACTTTTTGTAGGCACTGTACCTTCATCACAAAAAGGATCAAGAATCAAGGATCACAAAATATAGGTTTAGGACCAAAAGTGAGGAAGAGGAGTGAAATGGGATTTAACCCAGTAAGAGAATATCACTGGACTATGATTGTCTGCACATTTTAGTTGGAATGACACAAAATGTTTATATTCAGCATTTTTACAATAAGTTTTAGTGTAATTGCAAACCAATGGTGATAGTCCTGAGAGTCATATGCTTGTGATTTGTCCCTTTTTATCACATTTGGTCTTTCACAACGTTTCCTCTCATTTCTCACATACTAACTCATAGAAACTGAATTGAGAATCAGTTTTGAAAGATTCACAATGAGTTCCAGGTACTATATTTTGAGAGGAAAGTTGTTTTTTTATTTTTCTAACATGTTCAAAACTTCAGTCAAACAACAGCAAGGACCTGCAACTCTTGTAAGGATATTGAGAACCCTGGTGAGTCTCTACGAGACATGCTGAAAACCTCAACATCCTTTTAACATTTCGTCGGCCCAATCACAGCCCAGGGGCGTACTAACGTTACACGAGCTCGTTAGCAAGATTGTTCTTACCGCAGGCTAAGTGACTAGCTTGTTACAGCAAAAATGATCATTTGCAGGAGTTCTTTATTCTTTCATTGTTTTTCTTAGTGTTGTTTTCCTTCCTGCAGCCTGTTGCTAACACTAAATGAGATCATACCCATCTGGCTGTATGATTAGTTACTTTAAATGAAAGCTGGAATTTTTACTTTGGCAAATGAGGTGCAAATTTGTCTCGTTTACCCATTCAACCAACAAATACAGAGAAATGAGCTGTAATCAGGAGGTTTTTGGCTGTAGCTGCAGCTGCTTAATGAACAGCTTTAGTTAGAGAGTGATGTAGGCAGCTGTTGGGTTTCATCACTTTCAGGAAGATGACAGCTTGAGCTTTTGGTTTTCAGCCTTCGGAGATGGACTACTTGGGTGTAGGGGGACATTTCATTGTTTCAGGGTGATGTGGATGAGTTCTGCAGCCTTGTGGGCAAATCCAGTTTTTTCTGTGCCGCTTTCTTTACATTAACTATAGATTTAAGGTGGTTTAATACGAGACGTGCTTCTCAATGTGAAAAATGAGAAATATTCTCTCCCTGCACACTAGTTATCATGTAAATGCTGGCAGCACACATCCATCTCTGTCCTTATGTGAAATCCAATTCAGGCTGGGATTTTTCCCCCCTTACTTCCTTTGCATAAAATAATAATAAATACAATCTGTGCCTTATTGTTCATGGATTTTTGAATAATAAAGAATAATGTTGGATGGAGCATATTACTCTGCTCCCTTCTTTTGTTGGAACAGGTTTGCATTAAACACCCTGATTAATAATACATGTCTAATTCCTGCGCAGCTCCTCCAGGGTCAGCTATTATCCTGTAGTACTTTTTGCAACTTTGACTGCATTCATCTGAGAAAGAATTCCCCTTTGACTCTGTGATTGCCCTCAGCTGGAAAGAATTCGTGCTCGGTAGTAGATGGTTTTCTAAATGTGTAAATAGTTTTGGAGCAATTGCACTTTGAAAATATTATCAAAGAGGGCTGAGTTCCAATCCGGGGAGCTTTAGGTTTTGGATGTGCCAGAACTAAGCCGTTATCATGTTTTATTCAGTAAAAACAGGACAGGGCTAACAGGTGAAGCACTTCCCGTTTAATTGCTGCATTCCTCTCCACGTGTTTGCACAGAATACAATTTAGTCTCATTTTCTCCAGGCTGTAAGTGCTTAAAGATTCAGTGGCTTTCTTAACCTCATTACCTCTTAATACTCCTCCTCTCCCCTTCATCTATAATGAAACAGGATAAAGCAATTTATCATCGTCACAGCCCTCTCAGTTTTTTTTTTCTTGTTTAATTTTACCAAATATTTGAGACCAAATTCTAATACTCATACAATACACCTAATTTAAATGAAGAGCAGAGCAGACATGAGGGGCAAAGCTTTCTGCAAAAGACAGAAATCAGACTAAATATTATTGGCCTTATAATAGAAGGCACTTTTTCTCTAAAGCGTCAATTTGTTTGCCCCCTCTGTACAAATTATTGATAGCTGGAAAAGATTTTTGTGGTGTAAGCATTTGAAATAGAAGAGGAGCAGCTTAGTGAGCGTGTTGTAGTTACAGGCTGAACGTCCCTGGCTTTGTCCTTTAATTCTTGCTGACTGGACCGGCCAGGATTGTCATCTTTACAACCTGTTGCAAACACACTCCAGAAGTTATAGAAGCAATGCTGTCCCATACTGAGACACCGTTTAAAGGCTCAGGAAACCTCTGCAGGTGTTTTGAGTTATTTAGCTGAGTAAGGTATGACACCATCATTTTACAATATATAACTTTTTGTCAATGTTCAAACTTTCTGAGATAGGTTTTTAGGTTTTTATTATCTGTAGCCATAATCATCAAAATTACCAGAAATAAAGGCTTGAATTATTCACTAACAACACTACAAAAGTGAGCCAAAAGGATGGTTAGTCATACAATACAGCGAACAAACCAATAGCTTGTTTTTAAATCTGAAAACATTAATGTTTAAGATTTAATTTATGTATAATGTATAGAGTCAATAAAAACCCCTACCTGGTAATATTCAGACTGTTAGACAAGAGGGATATGATCTGAGGAGGGAGTTTAAACATGAAACATTATGAACCAGACTTAAAGGTATGAATATTTCAATTAGTGGAGTCATTTTATGGGACTATGTTGAATCAATCAAAGCACAAATAAATTGCAATTAAAAAAAATTATACAAAGGGGCTGATTTTTACCAGATATAAACAAAATGATGAATGATATGTGACAGGTGATGGATGGAGCCTGAGGTTATTATGATCTGATGTTTTTATGGGAAGTTCCTTTAGGGCTAAGAAGAGGAAGCTATGCTTCATCCTATTCCTTTACAAGCATATTATGTGCTTATTGTGCATTACATTTTAGATCTTTTGAATTAATAAATTAATTGCAGTTTTATGTTTTAATGCTTTTAAAATTTTTATTTATAAATAATGTTTTCATCAGCTTTACCAGCATGGGTTATGGTTTCTCGCCTCGCCTTCTTCCGCTTATCCGGGTCCGGGTCGCGGGGGCGGCATTCCAAGTCGGGCAGCCCAGGCCACCTTCTCCCCGGCCAAGTCCACCAGCTCCTCAGCTGGGACGCCCAGGCGTTCCCAGGCCAAACTGAAGATGTATTTCCTCCAGCTTGTCCTGGGTCGACCTGGGGGCCTCCTGCCGGCAGGACATGCCCAGAACACCTCCCGAGGGAGGCGTCCAGGAGGCATCCTGACCAGATGCCCGAACCACCTCAACTGGCTCCTTTCGATATGGAGGAGCAGCGGTTCTACTCCGAGTCCCTCCCGGATGTCCGAGCTTCTTACCCTATCCCTAAGGCTGAGCCCGGCCACCCTGCGGAGGAAACTCGTTATGGTTTCTTTTTTCTTTTTTTAGTCCAGTTTTATTAATTTGAGTCTGATTAAAAACTGAAGTCATCTCTGGTAACTGAATCAAAAGAGCAGAATTATAAATAATACAAAATCTAATTGAACCCATAAGAACCCATGGTGACACGGGTATCACCGCCCATTCCAAGGTCCTGGAAACTTTCCCCTCCAATTATAAATTCAAGTTTGACAACCCAAGTGACATTTACTTCTCTTACATTCTGATCTTTATGGTCCACTTGCTCTGTTTTCTTTAAGAGTTAGACTTTATATGGGTTCATAAAATTAATGTGATTTTAATTGTGTGTTTATTACACATACGTTGTCTGTATACATGCTTTTTATAAAGGAATTTGCATTTTCTACAGCATTTGGCAATAATAAGTTCTCAAAACAACAGTGTCAGGAAGGAGAGGAGAAAAAACACAGGAGGAGGCAAAGACAACATGTGGTAGGAGAAGACATGAGAAGATGATGAATGTCCTGGAGGACAGAGATACACAACCAAAACGTCAGAAATGAGAAACTGATCGTCAGGATTGAGACAGAGAGAAGTCCCGTGGTGGGAGATTGATCTGGCACAGAGAGGCCTGAATGAGAGGAGAGAACAGTGAGCTATAAGACATCAGGATGGGGAGAAACTACAGGATTACAGGCCCATTAGGAATCATATGTTAAAATATGATAAATGTACATCTAAACCTATTAAAAGGTCAGATGTTTGACATTTTGAAGGTAACTGTGACTTTCTAAAAACATTTTTCTTTTTTAGTATTCTGTGTATGTTTAAAATCCCAAAGTAAGTTTCAGGAGGAGGCTCTTTGGGTTCATTTTCTGCCACCATTGTCATGCTTATAAGCTGTTGCACTTCATTTAAGAAGGAACAATGTTGAAAAAAAAACTGTGACCTAACCTTAAAATGCTCCCAGACTTTGCTAATACTCTATTTGTGGAGCTTATTCAGAAACAGATGGGTGTGAGACAGCCTGTTTTCCTCCAGCAGTTCGCTCCGTCTTCCAGCCTCCTGACTTTAATTATTAATGTTACATTGACACACCACATACTGAACGAAGAAAGGGTTATGAGTCACAGAAATATGAGCAATCCTGTTTAACAAGAGAGAAGGATATGAAATTAATTAAAGTTGTGAACTCTGAAAACCTGATGTAATAAAAGATCTGGCTGAAATGTGCACAAGCTTGGATGTCGCCCCCAATTTTTATTTCCCTGTTTTTAATTCTTGAAATTAAGGTTACTGAATGAAACACGGCAAAGTCACATTTTATGATGTGATGAAAGTTACCCTCTCCAACTATTTATTATTCTTTTCAGCCTTCTTCACAAAGAGCGTTTTAGGGGTAGTAAGCACTGCCACCCTTTATTTATTCAGGTTGTTTGGATTCTGATTAGTATTTTGATGAGGCCTTTTTCTCTTTTATCATTCAGTAAATAGAGCCTAAAATGAATTATTTTCCTCATGTCTCAAAACCCACATCTACATATTTGAAATTGCGAAACACGAAGCTAGATAAAGAAAGCCTGCCAGAGTTCACATCCCAGAGTTACTTACCCCAATTACCTGAATATTGAACGAGACGTCTTGTCAGGACAAATCAATACTGGCTTTCTTTTCCTGCAGCTGCAAAAATGACACTGCCTAACCTTTCTCTTTCAGGGGAACAGTGGAGGCACGCTTTGTTTACGTCTTTGTTTTGGGCATGCTCTTCACTGGCACCAAGGACCTCCTGCGGTCCCAGATCCTCACAGCAGATGCAAAGCTGAAGAGCAGAGGATTATGGGAAATATACAGCGGCCTGGTCTTGTTGGTTTCACTGTTGTTTCGGGCGCACAACCTGCCTGTCCTCTGCTGCTGCCTCTTGATCCAGACACTTATGGCTCAGTTCATCTGGAAGAAGCTCCACTATGATGCAGCCCAGACCACCATCATGCACTACTGGTTTGGACAAGCCTTCTTTTACTTCCAGGTAAGACACAGCAGTGGTATATTATAATAGTTTTAAAGGTCCTGTGTGGGAGATGTAGTGACATCTAGTGGAAGAGTTGTTGATTGTGGCCAATTGTTGTAATTTTAAGAATTGACTTGAATTGATTATTATTATATGCTGGGTGTTGTGATTGACGACCAGTTCAGAGAGGATCAGGTCTAAAGTAAAACTCAGAGAGGATCAGGTCTAAACTAAAACTCAGAGAGGATCAGGTCTAAAGTAAAACTCAGAGAGGATCAGGTCTAAACTAAAACTCAGAGAGGATCAGGTCTAAACTAACACCCAGAGAGGATCAGGTCTAAACTAAAACTCAGAGAGGATCAGGTCTAAACTAAAACCCAGAGAGGATCAGGTCTAAACTAACACCCAGAGAGGAGCAGGTCTAAACTAAAACTCAGAGAGGATCAGGTCTAAACTAACACCCAGAGAGGATCAGGTCTAAACTAACACCCAGAGAGGAGCAGGTCTAAACTAAAACTCAGAGAGGATCAGGTCTAAACTAAAACCCAGAGAGGATCAGGTCGAAACTAAAACTCAGAGAGGATCAGGTCTAAACTAAAACCCAGAGAGGATCAGGTCTAAACTAAAACTCAGAGAGGATCAGGTCTAAACTAAAACTCAGAGAGGATCAGGTCTAAACTAAAACCCAGAGAGGATCAGGTCTAAACTAAAACCCAGAGAGGATCAGGTCTAAACTAAAACCCAGAGAGGATCAGGTCTAAACTAAAACCCAGAGAGGATCAGGTCTAAACTAAAACCCAGAGAGGATCAGGTCTAAACTAAAACTCAGAGAGGATCAGGTCTAAACTAAAACCCAGAGAGGATCAGGTCTAAACTAAAACCCAGAGAGGATCAGGTCTAAACTAAAACCCAGAGAGGATCAGGTCTAAACTAAAACCCAGAGAGGATCAGGTCTAAACTAAAACCCAGAGAGGATCAGGTCTTAGTAGCAGCTCCTAGACTCTAGAACAACCTGCCCTTTGACGTTTGCTCAGCACAGTCTGTTCAGACTTTTAAATCTGTAGACTGAAAGTTTCACTTTTCGTACTAATGGTTTTTAACTCAGGTTCAGTTTTGAGTCCCATCAAGGGTTTATGTTTTAATGTTGTGGTGTTTCCTTGCATTAGATCATTATCATCACATTTTTTTTGTTTTTTATATTTGATTTTATTTATTTTCTTTTTGTGATTTTATTGGTTTTATTTGTGTAAACGACACTGGACCCTCGAACAATACCCTAAATATACCCAATTTTATTAGTTAAACAAAAACATTTTGAAGGTAGATTACCAAATTGATCCCACAAACTAAAAGTCAGTCCATCCTAACAAGAACACCACTATGAGACAGACCTCATGAGTGCAACGGGTAAATTTGTCTCAATATATAAAGAAATCCGGCATGTTCATTAATAAAAACAACTATCTGTGCTCTGATATATTCTGTGTGCTGAAATTATGTGCCTGGATTTGGTTTTCCATATGTTTGTTTCACACATTAAACACAATAAGAAAGTGACAGTTTGTTAGCGCTGAGACAAATAGCACACCGTGGAGAGGACAAAGAACAGATAAAAGGACTGAGCAGAGAAAATGATAAACATGCTCATTAAGTTTACAGGAGCACTAGGAACAACACGTACTGTTATTTGTTATTTTTAGAGGATCAAGATAAAACAAAACAAAACAAAAACTGCACTGTATTAGTTTAATACATTTGGAATTTAAAACTCATCTTTTAAGCATTTCTTATTTTTGCCTACTAAGCTCTACTGACCTTATAATACAAAATCAACGCAGGTCAGAATTCATTCTGTTTAATCAATCATTTAATGCACAATAAAAATAATTTTAAAAATAATAAGAATGTTTGGGTTCTTTAAAGGGATACTCCACCCAAAAGTTTTTTTTTGGTCCGTTGCCATATTCCTCATAGTTAGACAAGTGGGCAAAACATTTGTAACCAGCCCAGCTGTTATCCTGATCCAGCAGTACCCCTTTAGCTTTAGCTTAGCAGAAAACACTGCAAGTGAATGGTAACAACTAGCATTGAGGAAAAAAAAGTCCTTAAAACTCACTCAGTAGTGATACTAATGATACTAATTCTGCTTAGTGATTTTATTAAACATATCGACTGCAAGTGAAAATAAAAAGTAACACAAAGGAATTACAGGTACTGTCGGGACTATTTTATGACAAAGAACTACTGTTAGTCTTTGCTGAAAGGCGACTTTCAGCAAACTGGCTACTAGGCTTTGCCCGGCAACGTTTTTTGAAGATATCTCTGTGCAGCTCGCACCTTTGTGTTATTTTCCTTTGTCTTTGTGGTTTGAAAACAATGTGCGAATACGTGTTTATGGAAGTAGGCGTCTTTGGGGCTGCTGCGTCATGTACTTGCTCCTTTCAGCGGAGGCTTACAGCTGTTCTTTGCCATAAAGTTGTCCCAAATTGTTTTTGCCCACTTATCAAACTATGGGGAATATGGCAACAGACAATCACTTTTAGGTGGAGTATCCCTTTAACATCCAGAAATCATTAAACTAATTCAGCCACCAACAGTCGATTCTTTTTCCTCAGCAGAGTGGATTTATTAGATATAGTCCAGGATTCTCTCACATGAGGTTCACCTCCCTTTAGCTTATGCCAGGCAGCAAAAGCTGTTAATATGACCCCCACCTTCTGAAAAATGGCCCCTAGCTGTATATATCATTACAGTTTTTTGACAGAAAATGAGCACACGTCAATAGATCATCTTCCTGCGACATGATTGGACAATCGGGGGAGGAAGAGTTGGGGTTTAGGCTTAATTCTCCTGGTTGGTGCTCCAACACAGAGTCCAGCCCCTGGCGTGGGGTTCCACCCATCAGCTCCACCCTGAATTCAGCTTCTTGGCTCTGGCCAGAGTTCATGTCTGTGAAAATTCCTCCCCAGCTGTTGAGTCTAGATTAGTCTACCATCCTTATTTGCTAAGATAATATTTCTTTAAAAATCTTATTATTCAAAAAAAAAATGAAGGAAAGAAAAAACATCAAACTGAAGATCAAAGATGTTTGTGCAGATGGGCATCAGAGCAGCATCTTCCCCTCCTTTATCTAACAGGAAGTTCAGAGCAAACCAAGTTTTGGTTTGATTATCAGATGTCTAATTTCATGCTGTGACGTGGAGTACAATCAAATTTAGTGGAGCCATCACCTGAAACAAAGTGTAGCTTCTGTTAGCAGAGCACTGCTGTCTGTTTTCTATAAATCAGTTACTCTCTGATAAAAAAGCCAGCTAAGCAAATTGTTTTCACTGAATGCGTTTTATTGTTGAATGCACCTTAAAGGCAGAAAAGATACCTGCTACTTAATCTAGCCTCCACTCACCGCTGATATTCAGTAAGCAGCTGTGCATCACTGTCCACAAAACTTCCACATCGTTAACAATTTAATAACCCTCATCACCCTGGGGTCATTAATGCAGCGATGGGCTCGGGAATAGACCGCCACCAGACAATTTTCTGTCCAGGCATCAAGGCATATAATTACAGACCTTTAGATAATAATGTTCTCCAGCAGCTGTAACCGTAGTGAATGCAAATAGGAGCAACATGTGTGATTTAAAGAAACAAACAATGTGTCAAGTGTAATAATCAGAATTATGTGTAATTAAAATGTATCCAGTAGCTTTGGTTACCCTCAATCAGCAGGTTACAATCTGATCTCACTCAGATTTCTTTTCTGCTGTTTTTACAACCTTCGTAATAACTTTTGCCAGAAAATGTGTTTTCAACGTTCCTGTGTTTTAAATATCAACCTGTTCATTTCATAGTAAACACATTTATGAGTCTGCTGTTTTGTGACAGTGTTCCAGTATTTAATTTTAGCTTTTATTTAAAGCTATAAACAGTAAAGGTAATGTATACAGGTTGTCCACCACTTTGGTTGAATTAGACCAGGGATCAACCTGCAGTGGTTTGGTCGCTCTGCAGTGACTCTTCTTTAGCGTTGATTAAAATTAACATGGGAATTATTTATACCTATTTTCATAACCACAATATAAAGCTTAGATTTAGCTTGTTTCTTTTCTAATTTTATGCAAATATGTGACTGAAATCAATGTGACAGTATAATAATAATAATAATACAACAGATCAGTCAGTGTGCTCTAATAGTTTGTTCGCTCATTTCATTCTTTTTCTGAAATACACCTGAAAAAAAAAACATTTAAATCATTTTTAAATAAGATGTTAAGGGAAAATAAAGTGCAGTTTTCCACATACAACTGGTTTAAATAGGATTTCAAAAAAATCTAGCAAGTTATTCTGATAGAACCAGAAATAAAAGCTAGCCTTTTAATAAAAACTTCATAACAACAATAAAATGTCCATCAAACTGAACTCAATTAAATTTTTATTCTGATATTTTATTAGAACACAGGTAATTAATAAAATAAGTAAGTTTAAGTTTTGTCAAAGGTGTTCTAAACAAAAAAAAAAAAACGTCTGAATAATATTATGTATATAGAGTTCACAGACACTTCTATCCAAAGCGACTTGCAAATGATAATGTAACCATTAGGTTACTATTGAGGCTAACAACAAACTACTTAGATGGACAAACACTAGTCTGTCTCAAAGGTGACTGAATAGAAAGAACACAGAATAGAGTGAGGTGCATGAAGAGAGTACAGAGGAGTAGGGAAGGTAGGAGCTAGCCTAGAAGATGTTCTCTGAAGAGCTGGGTCTTCAGGAGGTTCTTGAAGATGGACCCTGTTCTGGTAGCTTGGTAGGTCATTCCACCATCATGGAACGACACATGAGAAGAGTCTGGACTGTCCCCAGCGTGGTGTAGGCACTGCTAGCTGATGATCCTTTGATGACCGGAGTGACCGAGCCGTGACGTAAGCCTTAGCAAGAGGATTCAAGTAGATGGGAGCCGTTCCTTTCAGGATCCTGTATGCTAGTGTTAGCGACTTGAATTTGACGCGGGCAGCCAAAGGTAGCCAGTGGCGCTCAATGAACAGAGGGGTGAAATGTGCTCTTTAAGGCTGATTGAAGACCAAACGTGCTGCTGCGTTCTGAACCATTTGTAGTCCATGATCTTTCATGAATCTGATCGTTGAGACACTGTTGAGTTCAGGCAACAGACCAGGGATACACAACCCTAACATAGCCATGTGTTGTCAATGTTCTAGAGAAGTTCTAGAGATGTTAGTTCACCTTTCTCAGCCCAATAATTCTGATCAGGTTCAGACTCAGGTGTGTTCTGCCAGTGTTTGTTTTTATTAATGTAACACCTAACTGTGAAAACCTGGCACTGCTCTATTGAGTAGCATTCAAAATGCTAAAGTGCATGCTTTCTGGCATAACACACAGAGACACCAGAGGATTATGGGAAATACTTCAGCTGCAAACCCTGCTAGTGGCAAAGTGAAGAAGCAGTTTGAGTTAAGAAATTGAGGTTTTCACAGGAGAATCTTTAGCTCCTCTTTTAATTGTGTTAAGTGTCAGATGTTGCTCTGGGCTTTTTATGGATTTATTAATCTCCATCTGAAAACCAGATGGTCATCCAGGCAGCAAAGAGGTGTTTATTTTCCACAAATGAGCCTGGTTCTGAGCAGAACCCTTCCTTTCATTCGGCTGTTTCTTTGAACCATTGGGACTCTGTGAAGAAGATGCATCAAACCAAACACACTGACTTTGATGAGATACTGTTTTGTCTGGAATTTCCTGCTGTTCCGTATTTTCACAAGCAATAAACTTGCTGTTGCTACAAAATGAAATTTGAAACATCACAGCAGGATTTAAACCAGAAAGCAAAAAAAACAAAACAGAAAATCAAACGTCCGTCTGCAGCCTGCATCCTGCTTACTCATGTTTACTGTTTGTTTAAGATGGAACCAGCTGGTTGTGTTTTCATCCTCTCAGATCAGAGAGTGTGTGCAGATGGGGAGGAAACTGTTAGCGGATGTGTTGCTGTTTACAGATCGTCGCTGTATTCACACAGAAAATCATCTTTGATCTCTGTTGATTTTTACACATTTTATTCGTGAGTGTGCATAAAAAGGGCAGCGCAGACATGGAACAGAAGAACAAATATGATTATCCCATATGGTGAACAAGTCTACTGAATCAGCTAAAAATGAAATAAGATAAGCTCCGTGGAGTTGTTCTTTTGTCTTGTCTTATTAAATTATCTCCACTGAACAAAGCTACCCTGTGTTTTCTGTGTGGATATTATTTTATCTCAGGTTTTAAAGGAAAAGGTGGCTCACCAACTCCAGGTCGGGGGTTAGGTCCTGCCTCAAGTGGAGTTTAAGCATCTCTGGGTCTTGCTCACGAGTGAGAGGAGGGAGCGGGGGAGTGTCTGCAGTGATGGACGCTGAATTGATCTCTTGTGGTGAAGAAGCTGAGCCAGAAAGCAAGGCTCTCTATTTACCAGTCGATCTACGCTCCAATCCTCACCTATGGTCATGAGCTTTGGGTAATGACCAGAGAACTGTAACCTGAATACAAACTTCCAAAATGAGTTTCCTCCAGCGTGGCCGGGCTCAGCCTTAGCGATAGAGTGAGGAGTCAGGGCCTCCCTCGGGAGGTGTTTTAGGCATGTCCTGCCAGCAGGAGGCCCCCGGGTCGACCCAGGACACGCTGGAGGAAATGCATCTCCAGGCTGGTCTGGGAACGCCTTGGGAGGAACTGGCTGAGGTGACCAGGGAGAGGATAGTCTGGGATTCCCTACTACGCTGCCCCAGCGATGCAAGGTTTTGAGGAAGTTTGTTTTTATTTGCTTTAAGCATATCCGAGGGGAAATTATTACTGTAATACAAAACGTCTTGGTTATTATCAAATAAAACTCTCTTAAAATGTCCTTACACAAATACTTCTGAAGTAGCCTGAATGGGTCAAATGTGTGCTGTCTGCTGGTCAGAGACGATCATCTGGACTGCTGAGACGACAGCAGCAGCTCAGAGTAACACTAGATCTGTCAGGTAGATGTTGTTTTTACACACTTCCTGTTGTTTCTGCTCTGGTCAAAGCTAAAACAGATTTGTGTGTGTCTGTGTGTTCCTACAGGGTAACTCCAACAACATAGCCACCGTCGACATTTCGGTGGGCTTCGTTGGACTGGAGAGCTACATCGAAGCGCCTGCCATTGTTTTAACGGTTCTCAGCACTTACGCAGGTCCCCTACTGTGGGCGTGTCACCTGGTCTGCTACCTGAGCTCAGAAAGAGAAAGGTAAGAGTCGTTTGACTGTCAGCATGTGACAGAAGCATCCCGTTATACTGTAAGGAGGTGTACATGAACACTTCAGCTTAACTCAAATTCAGCTTAATTCAAACTCTCTTTACTTTAACTTTGTTCTATTAGTTGACAGCGAGTGCAGCCCCTCATCATCGTGACGTTTTTGTTTTAGGTTCTGGTTTCTCTCTGGAGATATACTACTTTAATTTGATTACTTGTGCTCACACAGAGAATATAACGCAGTGTGTCAGAGATGCACGTTAACTGGAGTTTGGGCAGTAACTGTTCTGCAGGATGTGTGTGAAACAACTTCTCATTATGAGGCTCTGTGCAGTGTGAGTGATGAGGCCCGTGGCTGGGCAGCAGCAGGACCTTAAGTCAGGGTAGACAAAAGATGCTGTTTGTACGAAAAAAGTTGATTTAACCTGGCTTTTGTTTTATATTTTAACAAGAACCCCGATAAGCCTGCAGCCTTTTGATTAGATGAACAGAACTATTTGAGCGTTAAGGTTTCCACATAAGGTGAATTTACCCTGACATTATTTAAATTCTTAATGTTCTTTTTTCCCAAATCAGAAAATATTGATGTTTAATAATTCGTTTTTCCTCACAGCCCCTTGTGGGAAAGTTGAGTTCATTTTAAATTTAGTACTGTTAGCTATGAAAATGACCAGAAGTTAAATCAGAAATGTAAAAAGTTCAACTTCCAGAACATTTAAAAAGAGGAGCTCTGCTCATCAAAACCACAAAGCAAACATCTGAAAACTATTCACTCCTTTAATTTAACCTATAATAGAACAAAAACACCCATCAAGACATGAAACTAGTTGATTTATAAATTGATTTCTTTTCAGGTAGGTAGGATTCTGTGTTAAGATGGCTTCATGAGTTAGGGAACATTTAAATCAATCTGTCTATTAGAGGTGGGCATTTTTAGCAAAGCTCTACCTAAATGTGTAACCTTCAGGAACCAAAATCACATTCTAGCAACACGCTAGACTAGTTCCTTCTCTTGAAGTAGCAGCACCAATAAAGGCTTTAGGATCAAGAATGAAGTCCATTTCAGGAAGAGTCTAAAGTGTTTTTTTTTTCATGTCAACTGAACTTTTAGAGACATATTTACTTAGAAAATTGCTGATGTGTTCAATACTTATTTAACCCACCATACATGTGAGAGAAAGCAAATAAGTATATGAGCATGAACTAATCACATTCATCTTAACAGTGACTACTTTTAGCAACCACTTTATGATTTAGAACTATTGTTTTTTCATGTTTTTGCTTTTAAAAATGACTGGGATTAGAATTCATGGTGAAAATAGTTGACCTCAAACAGGTCCTGCAGCTAAAAGCAGCCTTGAATGGAACAGAGATTCTGGGGAGTTTGTCTCTGCTCATTCTGCAATCTAGGATATTTGTGTTCCTTCGTTTTCACTTGCCTGGTGAATTATGACATACATAGACTGTATAAAAACTGAAAAAGCATCTTCGCCTTCTTTTATTGTTGAAAAGTAATGCCATGGTTTTCTGTTCACAGGCACTGCCATGTAGTACATGTAGAACCTCAGGATGAGTCTACCCACCAGTACTCAGTCATGGTGGTTTTTAAGCATCAAATAACTAAATACAGCAAAACATATAGTTAAATATGAATATTTGAACATGAACAGCAATGTAAGAACAATGTAAATCAGTAGGAGTCAACAACTGGTAAAATGATTAGATTTTTATTGTTGGTCAAGATGATGTTCCATTTATTTACATATAGGGGGGGGGGGGGGACCTAAACTTTAGACTGGAATGGGTGTCTAGTAAATATGGATGAGGTCAGTCGTGGAGGGTGTGCACATACAGTATTCTTGCTGTAAAGTCACTCATGGCCACACTTTTCTCTTTAAAAACCTTTAAGGTTAGAGCTATGATGGCAGCAGTGTGGGATGACTTTGAGTTATTTTGGAGGTCTCGTCTTGTCTTCTTCCGCCTATCGAGGTCCGGGTCGCGGGGGCAGCATCTCAACTAGGGAGTCCCAGGCCGTCCTCTCCCCAGCCACCTCCACCAGCTCCTCCAGCAGGACCCCAAGGCGTTCCCAGGCCAGATTGAAAATGTATTTTCTCCAAAGTGTCCTGGGTCGACCCGGGGGCCTCCTGCCAGCAGGACATACCTAAAACACGTTCCTGGGGAGGCGTCCAGGAGACAAGATGCCTGAACCACCTCAGCTGGCTCCTCTCAATATGGAGGAGCAGCGGCTATACTCCGAGTCTCTCCTGAATGTCTGAGCTCCTCACCCTATCCCTAAGGCTGAACCCGGCCACCCTGCAAAAAACTCATTTCGGCCGCTTGTATCTCGTTCTTCCAGTCATTACCCAAAGCTCATGACCATAGGTGAGGACTGGGAGGTAGATCGACCGGTACATAGAGAGACTTGCTTTTCAGCTCAGCTCCTTCTTCACCACAACATTTTGGAGGTGTTGTGCCATAACATGCATCCCTACCTGACAAAGCCCATGGTGGTTAGGAGACTATGTGGCACATTAACGCCACCATGTGGCCATGTTACAGCCAGGTGCTGGTGGGAAAAATGACAGGTGCATTAATTATTCAAATCAGGACTTTTAGATAACTATTAATATTCTAAAATTTAATTGTTAGTCATGATTTCCATCAAACAATCAGATGTACTTTGTTGCTGCTTGTGTCATTGTTTCTCTGGAAAAAAAGATAGGTTTTTTGGTCATAGATTGTATGAAGTCAGACCAATCATCTCGGCCTTCTTAGGCGCCATGTTGTATTTCTGGACCTACAATCTGTGCACTCAGGACGCGGCGCTCCAAGTTCTACCTGCTCACCTGCACACAAACATGTTTTTCAATCATTCAATTACTAATAGACTTAAAAGAAAAGTGAATATTTGAATGAAAAGCAGCAAGATAAGAACTACAGGTGTATGAAAATGTCCTATTCATTTACATGGAGGGAGAGGGTTTAAAACGAGTGCTGTGTCACATTTCTATCAACCAGACAGCTTCCAGGCTCTATTTGAATGTCATATTTATATAAATGTAGAAAGTCAGCATTCTTTGTGTCCTCAATTATAAGACATTCATCTACAACTTTTACTACATTTGGCCTAATATTTCTTATGTTTTCTCTAAAATTGATGTTATGACATAAAAAAATTTCATCTAAGAATGAAACTTGAAGAGAGAACAGATTTTGACAGACAGCCCCGGCTCGCCCTCAAACAGCAGATTATGGAGTGTGAAGATGGTTTCTGCTGGCGTCAGCAGTTTTAACTGTAGTTTTACTACAGAACAGACCGATCACTATCAATTTCACATGTTTGCTGACATAAACATGGCAGCGTCTGGAGGCCACCACAGGAATCTGACTGATTCCTCCTGCAGCTGAGGTCACATTAAATCCAGCTTGTAAACATTAGGCGCTGCCCTTCAGCGTAGGACATACGACCATCTCTTCTTATTATCCCGTATTACTTACAGCACGGAGCTCTCCACAGAAAGCCCCGGCTGTATTCTCAGAGGCCTTGTGACAAATGAAACTAAAATAGCCTCGGCTCATTTAGAATTCACCCTGCATCCTCAGCAGCTTGACCACAAAGGCAAGTTCAGAAAAACTGATCAGTTGCTGCTCTGCGGGTTTCCCTTAATAGAGTCAAACTACATCTTTATTACTACAAAATTATAGGATCAGCTTTTAAAAATGTTCATATTAAGACACAAATACGAGCTGGGTTGACATTTCTGCCGACCCTGAAAAGCTGGAGTCGCTTTCCTTCAGCTTCTGCTCCCATCGTATTTAATATTCATTTGTCTTTTTTTCAAGTTGGTGCCGTTTCTCAAGCTGAAGCTTAGTTAGCTTAATGTGCATCATTTCACCCTGCTCGTTCCTAGAATGAGCTGGAAATTAGAGATGTTTGTCACATGTGTTTTCTAGTGAGGGGAAGAAAAACTCCCTGGCAAGAACTTTACAACCTGACAGATTAGCCTGACAAACTCAGAGTGCTAACAGTAAAACATTCATGGTTTCTTTTCTTCTTTTTAATGGGCCCAGAGGTGTAAAACTTTAGCGGTTTAGCTCAGTGGATTCAGGTGGTCGCTGCATTGATTCCTGTGGTTCAGGTTGTCATTACAGCTCCTGTTATCCCTGATCTGAGTTACCGTGACATAACATTACACTCCCCACATCCTTCTCTTTGAGGGCATGTGTGAATTCTTCACAACTCTACAAATGAATCCATGACAGCAGCAAGAAAATCCTACAAGTTTAAAGTGTCACCTCCTTTTTAAGCAAAAACTGGGAAATGATCTAAAGTGATGGTTACAAACGTTCATTAGAGCGCCGTCTGTGGAGCTGGTTATTAGCTTAACTTCACTCTGATGCAGATTTAGACAGCATTATTATTATTGAGTTATAAATGACATTTAAGACACAATATGTCAGGTTTTAATATCTAAGGAATTGAAAAGTGACTGAAAATGACTTAAATTGTTAAAGTGATAATATGCAGTTTTGCTTGTTTTGGGCGCCCTCTGGTGTCCGTTTTAAATCACTACATTAAGTGAAGTAGCCCATAGTTCTTGCTTCTAAACTGCTAAATCTACCTGTTGGAATGTCTCCTCAGCCTTCATAGCTTTCTACAGGAGCGGTTATTTACTCCTTCAAAGAAATCAGCTGTGTTCAAGCAGGGAGAGATTGAAAAAAATCAGGAATCATGAGCTAAAAACACTCCAGCACTAGCATAACAGCTAGCCACTTTGGGTTAGCCTAACCCTCGTGAGACACGTGACTTCCTGGGTACCGTGACGGAGATCTTACAATCGTGGTATTCCGGATCTAATCACCAGATGGGGCTAAGTGACTTTTCATTAACTCTGTAAAGGGTCATATTAGCACAGACTGGCTCAAGGAAAAGGTTTAAAAATATGAAAAAGTTGCATATTATCACTTTAAGAAGAAGTTTAAATTCACTAAAATCTTTATTTTGTCCACATTTGGTGAATCCAGTTAAACAACAAAAACAGTCAGACCCCAAAATGATTCATTTCAACATCTTTAACCCCCCGAGGCCCTCCATATGGGGACGTTAGCATTTTGTGCTGCAATAATTTATTGTATTCAACTTAGTCCAGTGAGAATTATTCAGGGTTTTCACGTTACAGTTTTAAGAATGTTTACTTTTATTGTGTTAAAAATTGTGTTTGAATATTTTTTAAAGTAAAGCTGAGTCAGCAAACGGCTCTCAAGGTGTTAAGAAATTTGACGTGTCAGAGAGCGACGTTTAGAAGATGGAGAGACCAAAAAGAAAGACTGAAGAAAGTCAGAGAGCTGTTGGAAAACCCTTCAGTGTGTCTGAACTGAATCATTTCTCTAAAGAAGAGTGGGACAAAGGTCCTCCACAGTGACGTGAGAGACTCATGACTAGTTATCACAGACACTGGACTGTAGTTGTTTCCTCCAGGAGGAGTTACAACCTGTTTTTCACACAGGACCAGGTTTGTTTAGATAGTTTTTCCCCTTTTTATAAATGAAATCATCATTTGAAAACAGCTTGTTATACTGTATGTGTGTGAAATGGATTCACTGATCTGAAACATTTAAATGTGACAAGTTAGAAAAAGAAGAAATCTGTAAGGGGACATATACTTTTTCACTTACTGTCCTACTTACTAAGGGACAGGTCTGTCTGTGAGGAGGAACGTTTGTCGTGCAGGATGGTAGGGGTCCTTCATAATACAGGATGCTGTCTTCCTGTGGCGTACATGTCCTCAATGTGAAGGCCAGAGTTATGTGATGGGCAGAGTTAACCAGCCTCTTCAGCCTCGTTCTGCGCCCAGCGGTGATGGAGGAGGAGGTGAGGGTACTCTCCACCTCACGCTGATAAAATACCATCAATACTGGAGTGCTGAGGCCAGCCTGCTTCAGCCTCATGAGGAAATACAGTCGCTAATGGGCCTTCTTTATGATTCTCACTGTGAGTATCATTTTTCCACTGGACATGCGTACTCCGAGATACTTAAAAGTGCAGACAGTTTCCACAGCAGCTCCCTCAATGAGGAGAGATGAAGACGCGTTTGATTTTAAAGGCTACAGCCGTGTCCCTCGCCTCCCCATTTAGATGTACTGGTTGTTTGTTCTTCCACCTCCTTCTTGTGCTCCTCATTTTGGGCTATCACCACAGCAAACCTACCAATATGATACAGCAGTACCATCTACAACATGATGTAGGACAAACACTATGAGCCTTAAAGTCTGCCCTTTTTCCTAAATAAATACAAAGTTACTCTTTTACGATTAGCAGCTAATGTTTATTTAATGTGGATGCCAGTCATTCAAAGCTTTTGGACTGGAGGATGATGGTAGACATCTTGTACATGAGGTTGTTTACCTCACATACAACTGGTCTCTGAGTTTCATCCTCCACTAAACCACTAAAGACAACAAAAGCTGCACCAGTTCAAATAGAAACACCGTGTTGTGATGTAAATCAGAACCTGGTGTTTTTACCGTGGTCCACTCGTTGGTGACCTCTGTGTCAGTGGGTCATGCTGTATGTCGGTGTTACTTCATGGCAGTGAGCTCTTCACACCCTCAGCAGACACACAGACAGCTCACCTCACGGGGGGAGGATTTCCTCAAAACCTCTTAAAATCAGCGTCTACTCATCAAAACCAGTTTGTTCCCATTCTCCTTGTGTTTTCTGTTTTTACTCTAGCTGTCAGTAGCTGTACTCCACTCACCTACACAGCAGATACAGGAAAGTGTTTGCTTTTAACTATTAAGGTCCCTGCATATAACACACACACACACACACTGCTTTTTGTTAATAGTGTGTGTCCACCTTCAAACCGGACTCTACCTCCAGTGTCGTCTCCTCCTCCTCCAGCTCGCCTCGGTGTCCTGGGAAACGACATGAAGTTCCTCCCCCTCAGCTGGGACGCTGCTTGCTGTAATGAACACGGTCCATGTGCTAATTTACACTTGTGTTTCTGAGCCTCAGAGACAATGTTTCAATTCGAATCCATTAAAAAAAGCTGTTGTGTTTCAGTGTGTTTGTCTCAACATTAACATCTCCTAATCTCCAGGCTGCATCCGTCCTCGCCTCCTGCAGGTTTTAAAGTCATTAACTTCTTAATCAGAATTTGGCAGCAATCTGTATTATTGTGAGAAGATAATTGGATCCGACTCTTCTCCCGTGCGTGTGTGTGTGTGTGTGCGCGCGCGCATGTGTGTGTAAGGTACAATGTAAATTACTGCCTTCCCTATAAATCATCAAACAATCTGGAGATTCGGACTCATTGCGTGCAGACATGAAGCAGCTTAGGATGTCTTTGCTTTCCATCAAAGTTTCTGTGTCACTCCTCAGGAAGTTTGTCTATAATTCACAGCCTCGTTCTCTACCGTGCCTCCTCCTCTCTCATAATTCCTCTTCCTCTTTGCAGGAGCCCGGTCGCCGTTAGCCACGGTTGCTACTGCCTGGCCCTGCTGAGGTCTGTGCCAGCTGCAGCCTACGTTGTTCTGGTGACTGTCCTGCGCTATCACCTCTTCATATGGAGCGTCTTCTCACCCAAACTCCTGTATGAGTCCATGCACCTCCTGCTGACTGCAGGACTCTGCCTCTTCTTCATCACCATGGAGCAAAGCCACAGCCCAAGTAAACCTTAGAGAGCCAGAGGCTGATGAAGGTGATGATTCAAACTAAAACATTCAGACTGATAGGCTCAGAATCAGCTTTGTATTTTTTACACTCATCAGTTCAGAGCTTGGGATCAAAGCATTCAGAAAACTCAGCCTGTATGAAAAGTCAGCTTTATCAATGCAATGTAATGTAATATAAAGCATACGTTTGAATATTTGATGTTTTTCAACAAGATGTTTCACAGTGAGTGTGATGCTGTAATTATTATTTTTTAAATATAACTTGTGGACTTTGAGCTGCAGGGTTTCATAGAGGAGACGAGCAGCTCTGAGAGTTTGGACGACTTTGATGTGACGTTGGAAACGTTTGTGTTTATGTGTTAAAGTCATCTCAGCGTTAAAGTGGTAGTTCTAAACTTTTAAAGTGAGCTCCTGTGGAAAAGTTATAAACAATCAGTTAAACTCTTTAAACAACCTCACTTTGGAGAAATGGAGATGAGCTCTGACCAGACATGCACTGGTCCTGGTCCTGGTCCTGGTCCTGGTCCTGGTCCTGGTCCTGGTTTTGAGGGCTGACTCACATTAACCTCAAAGAACTATAATTAACAGAATGTAATTAAAATGTAAAAACCTGATCAACTAGTATTTAATTATTCTGGAAACAAAAATATCCTCTTTCTGAACTCTGCTCTGCCCTCTAGTGGATGTGTTGCCCAACAACCACACCCACATGAAGCAGGCATGGCGAGGGAATGAAGCTGACGAGGTTTGAAACAGTCGTACCTGTACGAAGGTAAAGTGAGCGTAAATGGGCTGATCAGGATGAATATTGGACGATTTTTATTGAGGTCTCTGATTCTGACCAGATATACGAGCTAACGGCTCTGAAGTACATAGAAATGTTATAAACTTATTTTGAATCATTGTTGATTCAGCAGAAATGTTCTTATATTCCTACAGGAAGTGCTTTAGGCTAGCTGCTGTTAGCTCTTGCAAAAAGTAATCCTGAGGTTAAAGTAACTTTAAGATGACACTAATCCACGTTAGTTTTGGCCCTGCTGTGACTAGCCGTTAGCTTGTCTGTCCCTTAGCTAGCTACATCATATTGTTTATAACCTTCCACAGAACTCACGTCAAAAGATCAGAGCCAGAACTTTAACCTGCTGTTTTTGTTTATCCTGACTGGACTTCATGTTCTTCAAACCTGACATGTTTTAGACGTGAAACCAGGAGCAGAGAGTGAAGAACAGGATGACAGGACTCCCGTTAGCAGCTTGGGCCCTCGGAGCCCTGCTGCTGATGGACCACAGTCACACGTTGCTTCTTCCTGCTGCGACAGATCAAACCTCTGAGAAACTCATTGAGAGTTTCTTTTTCTTTGACCAAAAAGGTGCAACACAACTAACACCAGTGTGAGGGAGATGTCAGACAATGTTCACGCCCACAGAGTTCTAAGAAAAGGCTTTAATCAGGCAGCGCTAATGACAACACCTGAGTGGGTGGAACATGGAAGTGCAGAGTGGGAGTTCTGAAGAAGCTGCTGTAGTTTCTCCTAAGAGGTTTTTCAATGTGCATCACTAAATATTCTTTAAATGAACGTTTTTCTCATGAGCTTGACCTGGTTTCTGATGGCATTTTGGAGAATACTTGTTCACAAAATGGCTTTAAATGGTCAAAGAGACTAATTATATTTTAGGACATCTCATGGGGGTTTTAGTTGTTCAGATTGACATCATGATGATGATGATGAGTTTGATTTGTTTCCAGTTCAACAAACCAGAGTAAAGTCGGACATTAAGGCGACTTTAACTCGGAGCAATAAGAGCTGGAGTGAAGGAGGAAACGATGAGCTGCTTCTAACTGTTCCTACAGGAACTCAGTGATTACTTTTAAAGTAAGTATTCTAAAGATGTGAGTCTCTGAACGGCGGTGGTAGAAGCTGCTGTCTGTGTGGCTTCCAGCTCTTCATCGTGTGCAGAGCTGATGTAGAGGTTGAGCAGAGAGTCGGACCTTACTGGAGCTGTTGCATCTGTTGACACCTGGGCGTCAGAGATGTGAACGAGCAGCTGTGACGACTTCAAAGCACCTTGTTGATTACAACCTGCCAGCTCCAACATCATCGCCCTTTGCGACTCGGCCAAAAATAAAAAAGGAGCTGAAAGATGAATTGTTGCAGCTACAGCTTCACCTCGTTCCCACCCCAGCACTTGTCACTCAGCTTGATGAGGCGCCTGCCTTGAAGCAGCATCTCGCCCGAGGCAGATTCCCCCGACATCCAGGTAGGAGTCAGGCCCGGGGACGGGACGTTCGCTCGTCTGATCCCAGACGAGCCTCGGCCTTTGTTTTGCTGCTGTTTGCGTGACGCACCTTGACAGTGAGCTCAACAGAAACCAGAATTTAAATGTCCTCAGCTCCTTTGTGAAGGATTTTCATTTGAGTCCCGGGTGTGTTGTGCTGCAGGTCGAGTTCCCTCCATCAGAGGAACGACACCAAGCTCTAAGTTCAGTCCCCCCCCCCCCCAAACCATTATTGTCGGGCACCTTTTCCTCTCCTTAACTCAACAGGGAATCTCAGTGAGACTTCAAACAACGTCTGCTATAAATAGTTTATGAGGCAGATAATAATCTACATGACTCTGAGGATTCGCCCGTCAGAGCTGGGTACGCTTCACATCCCTGTGCTTGTCCAGTAGCCTCAGCATCCACTTTACAAACTGAGCTGTTAAAGCAGACCGACGGTACGTCTGTTCTCCGAGGTGAGCAGCTATACATCGTCTCAGAGGAAGATCAGTTTCCTGTTCTGGAAGAGGTTCACGGAGTAACATTCCCATCAGCTACTTTGCACTAAATGTAAAAAAATCCTGAATTTCTGTGGAAATCTTCTGGGTCTTTAGTTGGATTTTTAGGTTTTCTTAAAGGTTGTTTCTGATTTTTCCTTTTTTTTTAATCCACCTTTTAAACAAACCAAAGCTGAAACATGTTTGATCAACAGATGCTAAACCTGAGTCGTGTGTAGAAGCAACACAGAAGTCACACATCGTCACCCTGAAAAGAAGAAAACACTTAACTGAGTCCAAATCCCTGAGACACTCCGCTCCAGGTGAAGAAAGAAATCCTGATCCCAGCATTTTACAGACGCTCGCGTTTCGGTTTTTCCCCCATTTCCCTGAACTGTGCGGATTGTCTGTAAGACGCGTCTGCACCGGTGCACGAAGAAGCCTCAAAGCCTCCGCTGACAAATCTGATGGGGCAACACTTTTTGTGTAAAATCACTCGTCTGGATCCTAAAAACCCAGCAGCCCGTGAAATAGATCAGAATAATTGTTTTGCCCACATGGTTGAAGGCTTTTCAGCGTGAGTTACACCAAACTGTGTTTTTAGTCGCTCCTGATTCCTGTGGTGAATTAACTTATTTCTCTTAAACAGGATTTAGAGGTTTTTCATTTAATTTTGTGTTTTTGTTTCTTCCTCATGATGTTTGTGTCACTTATGACTATGCAACTCGCCCTGTTTAGGTGTTTTTACCTCTTAGTTTATCTAATATTTAGATTTTTTTTGTATGAAATGTATATCATACCTGCTTTAATGTATTTCTTTAAATTAAGGGATTGTTTTTATTTTAAGGGTCTAAAACAACTGTGAAATAAAAGGAAAGACTTCAGATTTCCCAGAATCACTTGCTTTTTTTTTATTAATAAAACAAATGAACGAGTAAAGCATGATTCTGGATCCAGTGTGGGTTTAATTTTCTATTAGGACCTGAACATCCTCACGTTTCGGACACTTTAATAAGAATCAGAGGATATCCTTGGAGTGATATCAGTGATTAGTGGCCCATTAAATAGCCTGGTCCGGCCCGGGTTGCGGCCATCTGTCTTCTGGCTGACATATGATGAAGCACTCCTCAAAGTTTCCTCCTGGTTTACTGAAACCATCTGTGACAGAGTGTGTATGTGTGTGTGTTTTAATGCACTTCAGCAGTAGGAGGATGACAATTTAGTAATCACCCACCATCCACCCACTAAATAATCACTGAATGCCTCCTGGAACTGGACTTCACCGCCACCAGTAAAGAAGCCACACTTTCCACCCTGTTCTTGTCTCTGAGTAGGAGTGTCCCTAAAACCTCCAAAGTGATGATGCATGTTGTTTTCCTCAAATATAAATCCTACTGAGCTGGAATCTGTTTTAATGGGAACTGATTGAAACTAAGGCTGTGTTCAGCGCTGTTTTGTAAATGAAGTTTTTACAACTCTATTTGTGTTCATGTTAATTAAACATGCCGTACTGTAAAGATGCCATCTCTTATTTCTATAGTTTTTAGTTTGAAAGAAGCCAGACTCTCCTTGTGATCCTTTAAAATGTATTGATGGTTTTATTTGAATCCAGTTTGGCTGCTTTTTCACTCGTTTCCCGTCCATTCAGCATGAGATTTTCAGAGGAACTTTGTTTTTTGAGTCACTAAACTCTGACCTGTAAATCATTTCCTAAACTCAAAGGGTGAAGCTGTTTCCTGTTGACACCATGGACATCATGAAAACTAGTCCCAGTGTCTCCACCTTCCTCCACAGTCCCTTGTTTAATGTCTTGTTGTGTTTGTAGTCCCACCTACTCACCAGCACAGTGACTCATCAAAGCTCAACATATTAGACAAAGGAACATAGATGAGAACTACGTGAATCACAAGAAGTAGATACTTGGATAAGGTAAGGACGTAATTTAAATTTTTAGTCAGAAAATTAGTCACATGGAGGAGGCGGGGCTTAAAACGTTTACTGCATCCAGCCACCAGGGGGAGTTTTGGATGCCAAGGATTTTTACACATCTGTTTAGCTGAATCTCTCAAATTGATAACAGTTTATCCAAGAAGATAACTGTCAAAGGGTTGTTAGCTGATTTAATATGTGATCAACTTTCAGGTCTTCTTTGAGTTCCTCCTGTTTCCTGGAGACGTAACATTCAGATGCTGATTATCGTCATGGTTTTTAGACGTGATGTCCTCCATTAGTTCACTCTCCTGATTCTTTTAATAAAGGATTTCTGTCTGTAGAGCTCTGTTAATGCGGACTGGTTCACAGATTGATCCCCTCCTGGGTCTTGATGGATCCGGTCTACATGTGAGGTGTTTCTGTCACATTCCTGAAGGTGAGGGTTGCAGTGACACTGTCTGGGGATCAGATTGATGCTGCGTTGTAGGTTTTGGAGAGTTGGACCGGTAGACCACCTCCTCTGTTTAATGTTTCTCTCCTTTGACAAAGCTGTTGTAGCGTAATATAACCTGATTTTATTGTTATAATACGGACACACTTCTGCAAGGTTATTAGCTTAGTTTTGTCGGTTTTAATGCTAATACTGTTAGCTACCTTCACTAACCTAATTATTATGCAGGATACTTTAGGTTCTTGTGATTCAAAGGGAAGACCTACGTACGTTATATTTGGAAGTTATAACCCAGAAGCAGACTTAGACTACAGTTATTTTATTAAAGAAACAGATTGAACGAACAGACAGATATGAGGTAGATGGTGCATCTTAAGAGATTCTTCTGATATTATTAAGCTGAGAGTTAATGACGAGAGCCCGTGAGATATTAAATATCTCTAGGGAGTCGGAGCTAGTTAGGAGGAGAACTGATCTAAGTTGACAGGAGTGTTATTTATCAAGAGCCTCAGTTTAACCAGATCGGAGTTGGTACCTGCTGAGACCGCTCCAGATCGCTTCGGCGTGGTAGGTGGAGGTTCGTCGGTGAGACGAACCTCGGATTAGCCCCCGGTAGACGTGAAAAGTCACTCGAGGCACGGAGGTGTCTGATGAGTCGGTCAGCGGCTCCATGATCGGCTGGTGCAGAGGCTAACAGGCTTTCCCCATGGCTGGTGAACAGAAGCAGACGGATGGTGTCTGGCTTCTAGCCGGGGAAATTGTCCTCGACTGCTTGGGGCTAAGACCCAAACGTTTCAGTCGGCATCAAAGCCCACCGTGTAGCGGAGAAAACGGAGGCCGTGTTCTCTCGTTGTAGGCTGAACGAGAACTCATTAGCTTCCAGACAGGAAGTCGGACAGAGGGAACTTTTGGACGCGTGGCCCAATGGGGAAAGAGTTACCAAGTCACGTGGTTCTCGTCATTAAGGAACCCAGGAAGTTAGATGGATTATTAATATGCTTTAACCTTTTTAGCAAAAGTAGAAACATGAAATAATACTGATGCAACATCAACATTCATGAATACTGGAAGAAAATGAATTAATCATATTAAGACATTTCTGGACAGTGGATTAAAGGTAGTGTCTTTTTAGAATGAGACATCAAAGAGTCCTTAAGTTTAATTATTAATTAAAGAAAGTCTTTTGAGTCTTCCGACACGACCGGTCCTGGAAGGAATGTTGATTCAGGTTACAACATAATAAAAGAGTCATTTTAATCCAAGTTATTGGGACAAAATGAGTTATTGTTGTGATGAACCAGATGTCAGAATTCAGAGATAGTAACACCTTTGCCGGCGCTACACTGTCCTTCATCCTTTAATTAAAGAGGACAACTGATCTCTGAACTGAAAGGTTTGCTTTCCAAACATCTATCACGTGAACCGGGACAGCTAAGACCCTGATGACCCTCGGGAGGAATAATCAGGGAAGTGACTTGAGAACTAGCTCACATTAATGAAGCTCAGATAAAGCTTGGTACTCTTTCAGTGTTTCAACCTGTTTTCCACCATCATCATCCTGATTCTGGAGGGTTTTTTTATTATAACATTCAAAGAACCTGGTCTGTGATCTCTGGAAGTCACAGAGTTCACTTCAGATTGGACTCTCAGGCTGATGGAACTAACTGGGTCTTTTCTGGTCATCAGTGTGAGTAAAACTCTGCTAGCTGATGACTAATGAGCACTGAAGCTGCCATCCTCTAACTTTGATTCAGATGTTTTGAATGCATTTCCCCACAGTGACCCAGTGTGCGCTGGTACCAGGCTCTGATATAAACATTTAGTTTAAAAGCACAGATTTCTCGTTTGGACCTGCAGCCACATCCAGGTGATTTTCCAGGTTTGTTGGGACAAACTACAGCTCCAGCACTCTCCGCCTGAGGCTCATAAAAGTCCAATCACATCGGGTTAGTGCTCCTCACCTCGGGCATCTCTGAGCCTGCTTTCTGCCTGAAACCCAGCGCTGTAACATTAGAATAAATACATTTATTTGGAAAGCGGTAAATCACATTTAGTGCTGCGTTTTTGTGTTTCTGCTTTAAGATCTAGTGTTTCATGTCTCTGTGCTGACACATCAGAGCAGTCCTTCAGAGCCGAACTGCTCGTGTTTCAGACGGTTTTAACAGACCGAGCTTTTACCGTATTATCCAGCACATCCCTGCTGAATTGTAAATGTTTCTCAGCGCTCTGCTGCTTTAGAATACAAATGATTGAAGGAACGAAAACTAGAGTCAGGACTGTTTGAAACGGCTGCCATAAGATTTTTATTTCTAATAATCAAAAACAGTTTGGAGTAAAATGTGACAAAGATCAAAGCCAGAGGGCGTGAGTGAGTGGTGAGAATATGATCACACCTTCAGTTCATTCCTTTGTCAGATACACACACACACACACACTAAATGTTGGGTCAAATTTACCTCAGCGCCCTCATCATACAGAGCTGTGAAGAAGTATTTGCACCCTTGGTTTCTTCTGTTTTTGCTGACAAGTCGCACTTAAATTTTTCAAATCAACAAAAATTCCAGGACCATACAAAAAATAACCTGAGTAAATAGGAAAAGCAGTTCTCTGATGATGATTTCAGTGTTTAGGGGGAAATAAATCCAAACCAAACTGACCCTGTGTGAAAAAGTAATTGTTCCTTAAACCAGCTAACTGGCTGTAACTCTCCTGATGACAAATAGAATCAGTGTCAGTGATAACTGATGAGTCCATCAGGTAACTGTGGAGGAATTTTTTTATCACTTGTCTTTACAGAAGTGTTTCAATTCAGCAACATCAGAGGATGAATGGTCTGTTTAAGGTTAAAGGTCAGATGACCTCCTTCAGGATTTTCTGGTATTCAGCAGAATTCATGGTTCCATCAGTTCCAAGGTCCTGAAGACCAGACCGTCACACTGCCACCACCATGCCGACTGTTAGGATGATGTTTTTATGAAATACAGTTAGTTTGACTCCAGGTGTAACGAGACACACGTGTATGTGGAGGAATCAGGCTGGTGATGGACCTCTGTTTCCAAACTGAACGTCTACCTTTTGGTTGCACTGGTGTAGGTCACAAGGCACTGAGGTCAAAGGTCAATCAAACTGATCTTAGTGAAGTAGGTGTTAATATTTGTTCTTATTAAACCTTTAAAAGGTGATCACTGAAATATTAGAAATGTTCAATTTAATCCACTGTAATTTATTGTGAACTATTAGGACATGTATCACATCTGTTTTAGATATTAATTTATTTGACTGTTTTTATGTTCCTACATCTTTCCTTTATAAAAACCTTGGTTTTTGTTACTTATGAAAGCTTTTAAAGTGTTTTTATGTTTAGGCTGCAGATCAAAATTTAAAGCACATTCTCAGTCGTGTTCTTTTATCAAAAAAAAAAAGAAAAGAAAGGAGACGTAAAACAACTTCTCTCAACTTCAATCAACAATTCAAATGAGGGGCTTTCAGAGTGGAAAGTCAGCTGTCAGCTTTTGGTCTGAAAGAGGTTAAAACCTTCAGCAGCACTTATTAAAGAATTCAGGTGGTAGCATGTGGATATTTGAGTCTGTTTGTGTCGTTCTGACCCTGAGTGGAGGAGAGAACATCCAGACATTCACAACGAGTCTGTTCTATAATCATTCCTGAAACAAAACCATTCAAATCGCTCAAAAAGCCTCAGAATATGAAGACCTTCATGCTGGAGATGAGCATGACTTCTGACTGTACCTAGTTTCTGTTAATAAATTTTAAAAATCCCACACAAGCATTCACAGCTCAACAAAAGACAAATTCAGAGCCTGGCTGAAAACAAAGAAGAGCAGTTAGAACAGGAGTCTGAATCAAAGCTGAAGGCAGGGTGAAAACTGGACGTCGTTACTCAGCTCGTCTCCACTGAACAGACACATCAGTATGGAATCAGATGAGTCTCATTAAGAATAAACTCACGCAACGTTTTCCACAAAAATACAATGCTCATTCAGAAACTCACACGCTGTGGTTCACAAATATAATTTGGAGTTCAGAAACTCACACGCTGTGGTTCACAAATATAATTTGGAGGAACACTTGTAGTATAAACTAACACATCTTACAAATTGTTTAATGTGCATTTAAAAACTGTTTCTCATTTGTGAAAATCCCTATATTTGTGAGAAAATTCTGTGTGGTGCATTAAAAACTGTTTCTCATTTGTGAAAATCCCTATATTTGTGAGAAAATTCTGTGTGGTGCATTAAAAACTGTTTCTCATTTGTGAAAATCCCTATATTTGTGAGAAAATTCTGTGTGGTGCATTAAAAACTGTTTCTCATTTGTGAAAATCCCTATATTTGTGAGAAAATTCTGTGTG
>SSNR01000012.1:1212052-1234705 GCA_006937965.1 Callopanchax toddi
TATGGAATCAGATGAGTCTCATTAAGAATAAACTCACGCAACGTTTTCCACAAAAATACAATGCTCATTCAGAAACTCACACGCTGTGGTTCACAAATATAATTTGGAGTTCAGAAACTCACACGCTGTGGTTCACAAATATAATTTGGAGGAACACTTGTAGTATAAACTAACACATCTTACAAATTGTTTAATGTGCATTTAAAAACTGTTTCTCATTTGTGAAAATCCCTATATTTGTGAGAAAATTCTGTGTGGTGCATTAAAAACTGTTTCTCATTTGTGAAAGTCCCTGCATTTGTGAGAAAATTCTGTGTGCTGCATTAAAAACTGTTTCTCATTTGTGAAAGTCCCTGCATTTGTGAGAAAATTCTGTGTGGTGCGTTCAAAACTGTGTGGTGCATTCAAAACTGATCCTCATTTGTGAGAATATTCTGTGCGAGTCATTTTGAGACTCTTCTAACATGGCAGGTCAACAAACGTCCTCATTGGCTAATGAATCTGTCAATCAAATATATGATTCCACCCGGTCTGTTCCCTTTCAGCCAATCACATGGCTCCTTAGAACAAACCGGATGGGTCTTATGCGCAGTGCTGTTTACCTAATGGCGGACATGTAGGACCGGCTGGAGTTTACCTTTTAAACGTAAGTATATTAAAATCTGGCGGTTTTAAAATTAAAAGCTTAAAGCTGTTGTGTTGTTAAGCTTTTATCAATGGTTTTTAATATATTTTTATTTTAAAAATCATAAGGTAAAAATATAAACGGGCTTGCATGGCAGGGCCCATAGATTTTTATGTAGTGCGGCTAAGCTAATATTGTTTTTTGCGAATGAAGCTGTTTGTTGTGTTTTAGGGACCAAAGAACAGACGTCAACCTTTATAAGGCTATGAAGAGAAAAGGATTGCCTCTCCGCTTGTGCTACTGTGTCGTGGACGAACCGTGATCAACCAGTTTAAATGTGAGTTCCTCTGTTCTGATGTGAAAACTAGTTTAACATTCAAGATTAACAAAGTTATGTTCTCTCTCTTCACTTATTTTCTGTGTGTTTTCAGGACAGCAGACAGCTCTGGAGAAGTTGGGCCAGCAGTAATGAAGAAATATATTGTAATGTAATATTTAACTGCACGTTAATAAATGTAAGTTTCCTAAAAGTGCTTGTTGCTTTTTTGTCAGCTGTGATTTGGGGATTCGTCTCAAATGAGTTGTTAGTTTTATGAATAACTTTATTAAAACAAGCAGAAATTGTTAACTCAATTTATTAATAGCTGTATTATTTGCAGTTGTATAATATATTTATGAACATGCAACTAAGTTTGAAAAATTATAAATGATGGATCGGATGCATGAAGAGAAAATGAAATAACTGTTAGACAAGAATAAGATATCAAATTTATTTACAGAAGGAAACAACATTTGTCCAGTTCTAGTTTAGACTTGATGCAGGATGACTGAGTGACCTCTGCCTGGACTAAAGAAACAAGAAGTCTGTCAGTGTTGCTGAATCTGCTGTAGAATGATTAGAGACATGATGGAGAGCTGCAGGCAGCTGAGATGCATGACCTGTGCCTGATAAGAGGAACATTATACAGGTTGGTCATCAGAGGACTTTGGCTTCATATCATCTGCACTGTCCATCAGCAGGGTGCTGTCACGTTACTACGAGCACCTAGAGATACGAAGAGATTCTCAGGTTAATCCTGGAGGACATGGAGTGGTCTGGTTAAGGAAGAGTAGAGAACAAAACATTTTTACTGTAAAGATATATTATCTCCTAAGATCAAAGCATTATGATTAGGCTTAAGTTGAATATACAAATGCACAGTGTAAACACTAATGCAACTTGTTTTGAATTAAACAACCGTTTAACATTTTACCTGCTTCATAAAACGAGGCTTCAAAATCAAATATTAAAATATTCTATAGTATTCTGAATTGGAATGTAGTTGATATTTATTATAAGTTAATGTACATTGACCACAGGTGAGTCGCTGGAATTATCCATGAAATCATGCAGCTAAATGTAATTCCAGAAGNATATATGTGACCATCACCCAGACTCCAGAGCGGAGTAAAAATTACTTTTTTTTTTTGTTGACCTTGAACTCCTTGTTGAGTTAAAATGTAACTCCTCATGTGTTAAAAGTTCTAACCTGATACAGAGTTTATGCAACACTAAAATTGAGTTGATTTAAAAATTAACTTATTACCAGTGTTAGGAGGAACACCTAAATTTGATTTAATTAAACCCTTTTTAAAAGTTACTAAATAGATCATTTATATAGAAATTACAGCAGTGAAATGTACTGTTTACAACAGATTGCTTTATTTAGAATAAATTTACATTTGTAATAACACAAGTGCAGTTTCAATAAACAATATACATACTGCATTAGATATAGTCATAAATAGATCATTTATATAGAAATTACAGCAGTGAAATGTACTGTTTACAACAGATTGCTTTATTTAGAATAAATTTACATTTGTAATAACACAAGTGCAGTTTCAATAAACAATATACATACTGCATTAGATATAGTCATAAATAGATCATTTATATAGAAATTACAGCAGTGAAATGTACTGTTTACAACAGATTGCTTTATTTAGAATAAATTTACATTTGTAATAACACAAGTGCAGTTTCAATAAACAATATACATACTGCATTAGATATAGTCATAAATAGATCATTTATATAGAAATTACAGCAGTGAAATGTACTGTTTACAACAGATTGCTTTATTTAGAATAAATTTACATTTGTAATAACACAAGTGCAGTTTCAATAAACAATATACATACTGCATTAGATAGTCATTAGAAAAATAAAAACATAACAGTATCCGTTTAGAACACTGCATAACATCAGATCAATAAATTGCATTTACTCCTTTTGAAGTACATAAGAAACAAGTGTAAACATTTTTTCATGGAAGTCATTCAGTTAGTCAGATAATACAGTTTTCTGATACAATGTAAAATTGGGAATCACACCCATATGACATTTGAGCATTAAAACATTTGAAATATCTTAACCTCCTTTCTATGACCAGTATTTTCCTAGGTATGTGTTCCCTCACTTGAAATGCATGGAAATGGTCATGAAAAAAACTTTCTTGCTCAATCGAAACAAAAACAACACGTTCGTTGTGCAAAATGATTGAGGCTATTTTAAACATATATCTTTCTTGTGACTGGACACTGATGCAACAGTTGCAGCATTTTAGCACACAGATGAAGTTGAAGCAGTCCTTTATGGAATGAGAATTGTTGTTTTCTTCTGCATCATAGTTGAAAGAGGTTCCTTGAGGCACAAGTTTATAATCAGTTAAAGCATGCATCTTAATGAGATGTCTCCTAAACCCGCAATAACTACAGAACTGCAAACAACATCCTGTCTGACCACATTTTAGTCGTAGACTTTTCCCTGGATGCATTCCATGAATTAATTTTAGGTGCCTGAACAAAAGTGAAACTGTACTCAAGGATGAAGTGCAGAGTAAACAACTAAACATTTTGGCTGTATCAACTAGTTTACTGCTTGTTCAACAGCTTTGCTCTTAGCTCTTTGATTTTTGGAGTTTCTTCAGTTGTACCTATGTCAATATTGTACACGGTTGTCTGCAGAAATGTGTACAGGCTGGACAGAGAATCATCATACTTCACACTGAAGACAAAATGAAACTTAAAAAGCTCATCAAAAGCCCCCAAGGATGTATATGACTGACATGGTACAAGCTTTTTGTCCAAGCCAACATAAAAGGTGAAAACTTCCGCTTTTGAAGTCCCTGTGGCAAGAAGATACGGCCGAGGGCTTCCTTCAGTGTCCATCAGATGATCCTCAAGGCTTTGCCATAACTGAAACATAAAAACATCACCTTATAAATAGTTGAATACTTGAATAGTAGACAGTCCTGCTGGCTTTGAGGTCAGAATTTGCTCCACAATCTAAAATAAAAAAGGAAAAACAGCTATTATGAGGGGGGAAGTTACAACTTAAACTGTACATTTTTATATTAATAATAATGAGCATTATTGTTTGCATTGGTTTTCAAGGAATCACTCAAAAACTTTATGCATGTACGTACTACAAGTTATAATTACCTGTTTTGCATGGTAACTGTCCAAAGTCTGACTCCCTGTACATTCTGAATCATTTGTGTTGCTGCTTAGACTGCTTGAGACAAATACGGCATCTGCATGACAGACAGATCTAAAGAGCACAAAACAGAGTAATCCTTATAAAGGCTAAGATCAGATCATATAAAATCATTACTGCAGTTGAAGACAAAACATGAACATCATCTCCTACCACATTACTTACCAAGAGTCACATATTCTGTCTGGTCTGAGGAGTCACCAGAGTTCCAGGAGAATTCAGCCAATGCCAGTTCTTCAAAATGCAAACCATAATTAATGAGGAAGAATGGTGTATAGGCACTCAGCAGAAAACTGTTTCACATTTAAGGTGAAAATCCATTAAATTTACTCTGCAAACACAGAAATGATCAGTGTTGTTTTTGGCAGCCATCTGAGTTTTGGTCTTAGTCTTTTGGATTAAAATGTAGTTTTAGTGCAGTTTTAGTCGCCGGAAACTAAAGATGTTTTAGTCAGTTTCATTTAAAAAAACATATTAATCCTTTAACAAATTAATTTATGTCAATAAGTTGCCATCTGTCCAAACATCCCTGCATGCTGTTTATTTAGTTTAAAACCTGTGAACTCCCATTCTGTGCTGCACACTAAACACTGAATGTGTAAACGTGATATGAGAAATATATTAATATATGATATGTATAATAGTATAAAATATAATCAAATACAAATAACAATAAAAACAAACACAATATGGTCACAACATAAGTTTTAAGAGTTTCAGACCATCTGACCCACATAGGCCCTGTTCCAGGAGAGTTCATTTCTTAAATCAAAAACAACCTGACCTAAACAAGATCAAAAACTTAACTTAATATTCTGACACCATGACCAAATAAATACATCTATAACTAACAGAGTCAGATAATTAATGTTACAATTCAGACAATAACCAAGTAAGTCATGACAATCAGCTCAACTAATGAAGTTAATTAACAACAAAATAAAGTCAAATCCACTGATATGTCACATCAAAATAAACTAAAATTACAATTAAATTAAAAATACAACCACTCTCAAAACTCCCATAGACAGCCTTGGCAGACTGAAAAAGTAACGAAAAACAGCCAAAACAGGCTAAACTACAGAACCAAAGCATTCAATCAACACTATACATTTGGCGACAACAACAAAAAAGACACAAGGCTGTTTCATGAATAAAATCACATCAATCAGGAGTCAGGACGAGCTATTCAGCTTAGCTTTAGCTCACAGGGAAACTCAGGTGGCAATCTATGTCAAACAAAAGAAACAAACAGATCAAATTGACTCCCCATTTAGCTGATTAAAAAAGGACTTATTTGGAATCAATCGGCCGCGTTTCCACAAGCTGTCAAGCAGTTTTCTTCTCAATAAGTATCCATTTGGAGAGACACCGCTCTCAGCGCTAGCCGCTCTAGCTTCTTAAGCTCCGCCAGCTCGCGCCGGACGGAAAGTAAACAGTCCACCCTCCACAATAAAAGCTGTGTTTGTGTCGGGAGTCGAGCTTAACATGTCGCAGCAAACACAGTTTATCCAAATACTGTATCACATCTCAACTCACTAACGTTTTCGTCTCATTTCATCTTGCAGACGAATACGCCCAGACGTCTCGTCCCATTTTAGTCATCAAAGAGCCATAGTTAGGCCGTCTTGGTCTCATTTACATCATTGAAAATAGGTACATTAATGAATTCATTTCGTTATTGTCCTGGCTGACGAAAACAACACTGTTCATAGCCTTATAAAGGTTGACGTCTGTTCTTTGGTCCCTAAAACACAACAAACAGCTTCATTCGCAAAAAACAACATTAGCTTAGCCGCGCTACATAAAAATCTATGGGCCCTGCCATGCAAGCCCGTTTATATTTTTACCTTATGATTTTTAAAATAAAAATATATTAAAAACCATTGATAAAAGCTTAACAACACAACAGCTTTAAGCTTTTAATTTTAAAACCGCCAGATTTTAATATACTTACGTTTAAAAGGTAAACTCCAGCCGGTCCTACATGTCCGCCATTAGGTAAACAGCACTGCGCATAAGACCCATCCGGTTTGTTCTAAGGAGCCATGTGATTGGCTGAAAGGGAACAGACCGGGTGGAATCATATATTTGATTGACAGATTCATTAGCCAATGAGGACGTTTGTTGACCTGCCATGTTAGAAGAGTCTCAAAATGACTCGCACAGAATATTCTCACAAATGAGGATCAGTTTTGAATGCACCACACAGTTTTGAACGCACCACACAGAATTTTCTCACAAATGCAGGGACTTTCACAAATGAGAAACAGTTTTTAATGCAGCACACAGAATTTTCTCACAAATATAGGGATTTTCACAAATGAGAAACAGTTTTTAAATGCACCACACAGAATTTTCTCACAAATATAGGGATTTTCACAAATGAGAAACAGTTTTTAAATGCACATTAAACAATTTGTAAGATGTGTTAGTTTATACTACAAGTGTTCCTCCAAATTATATTTGTGAACCACAGCGTGTGAGTTTCTGAACTCCAAATTATATTTGTGAACCACAGCGTGTGAGTTTCTGAATGAGCATTGTATTTTTGTGGAAAACGTTGCGTGAGTTTATTCTTAATGAGACTCATCTGATTCCATACATCAGACTCGGGTCTCTTTATAGTTTGGGACAGCTGTGGTTCCTTAGTGTGAGGAATGTTTTCTCAAGAATCCTCTCTGCAGTTTGTCAGGACATAAGCAGACCTCATTACAGCAGAACAAAGTAAACAGAAGCTGGACCTTTGGAGAACTTTCCCTGTGTTGGTGACCTTTCTGCTCTCCTCCCTTGATGCTCCAGCAGTCGCCTCCTTAATGGCAGACAGCAGCGAGCCAGAGAAGCGGTTACTGTGAGTTTGAAGTTGGCATCCTATGAAAACAGACCCTGCAGGAGCTCCTGACTGGTGCTTAGCTCGCTGTGTAACAGGAGAAGGTGCTAGGGTTCCCTTCTCCTCTTCGTCTCTGTTCCAAGCACCCAGAAGGATCCAGCTCTCTGACGCTCTCTGCTCGGCGAGGAGACCTGGAGGGGAACGTCGAGCTGTTTGCATAAAATTACAACCAGCCTGACTCTCATTACACCCTCATGAATCTCATTTAGCTCTGCACCAGCACTGATAAACCCGCCAGACCGTGCCTACCCAGCTAAGAGTATAAATATTGATTTAAATTTTTTTTTTACTAAGACTTTCTGCCACCTTCAGATAAAACTTTTCAGCCTTTCTCTTGGGGGAGTTCTCACTGGTTC
The DNA here is from genome assembly GCA_006937965.1 of Callopanchax toddi. Lineage (NCBI taxonomy): Eukaryota > Metazoa > Chordata > Actinopteri > Cyprinodontiformes > Nothobranchiidae > Callopanchax > Callopanchax toddi. Next base: position 1,219,465 of record SSNR01000012.1, read on the forward strand.
CCTCAGTCAGGAAGTCCTGACATCAACAGTCAGCTGGAGCAGCATCAGTTCATCCAACAGTCTCATCTTCGAACTCCCTTACAGCTTATTTCACATCTCAAACCTTCTTGAACATTTGATCAAATAAAACTGCATTAAGCAACAGGTTGCAATAAAATAAACTTCAACCTTTTTTATATATATATATATAAAACAACAAACTAAGCACTTTTACAGCTCAATATAAACTTCAAAACATACCTTTGTGCAAAATGGGTTTTAAAACATGAAAAACTCCCTGAGAAAATGAAAATAAAAAATCTAAAGGTTTATTTTTTACTAAAGTCTTTCTCCAAGAGTCTGACTTTAACTCCAGCCTCATTTTGAATCAGAGGTGACATCAATGAACTGTTCAACCTTTATTTTGGATGCTGCCGTCTCAAAACAACTTCTAGAATAATGCTCACACTATTGTAAACACACACGACTCCTGTTTGTTTGAAACTTTTATGGTTGTGAACTGAATGCGCGCCTCACTCAGAGCACATGGTAACCACATCCAATACTTCTGTATTAGGACTGATGGGTGCCATTCATAATGAGGATTTTACCACATTTTGTTGGAGAACTGCTGGTTGGAGGTGAACTCCATTACCAAACAACAAACTGCTGCTGTTGATGACAGCTGGAGCTGGAGCACCGTCATCACTGATGTTCTAGAGTTTAGCTTGTTCAATAAATAAAACATCAGCTGTAGATACAGAGCAACAGCTAGAAACAACATGGTGTCTGCTCAGCAGTAAGAGGACAGTCAGTAAGGCTATATTCATAATGGTAGCATCTACTCGTTAGTGTGCTAACACTGTGTTGTGAGTTGATCTATCACTTTTCTACATGATAGTTGAGCTTTAACCTGTTTTCAGATGTCTTCATTAACTATAATTGGTACTAATAGCAACAATTAACCAGGGGTAATTATTTTCTTAATAAAACCTTATAGTTGTGTTTAAATGTGACGTTAATTCAGCCGCTCTCTGTCAGTAGTGAGATTTATGGTCTGCCTGTCAGCAGCTGTTTACTGTCTGGGCTGAGTTCCATTTTAAATCTAACATATTAAACCACACGTTCACCGTCTGCTGTTATCTGAATCCAACTGGTTTACCCTACTTCCTGTAGGCCTTTATGTGAAATCAGCCAATGGCAGTTATTTTAAAATGTGCTAATAAATGTGAAGCGAATGAGTTTATGAACCTCTAGATCTGAGTCATTTCACATTAAATGGTTATTTCAATGGGATTAACCACATTATTTATAAAGCTGAGTTCAGTTCCACCAGACCTGTAGAACTAAGAAACCACTTCAATAGAACCAGTCTGACAACATGAAGGAGGCTAAAGATCTCAAAAAGCAACACATCATGTCCTGTTCTAAAGAGATTCAAGAACAAAAGAACCCAGAACATCATCTAAAGCTCTGCACGACTCACTGGTTAAAGTTAAGGTCAGAGGTCAGGATTCAGCAATAAGAAAGAGACAGGATAAAGATGACATCATGGGAGGAATCTGGTGATCAAACACAACACAAAGTCTCAAATGGACCAAAGACAAGTTGATGATCCCAAAGACTTCTGGGAAAATATTCTGCCAACTTATAAGAAAAAAAAGTAACTTTCTAGAAGGTGTGTGTCCGTTCCATCTGGAGTCAAACTAAGTCTGTATTTTATAAAAACATCATCAACAGTCAGACATGGTGGTGGTAGTGTGATGGTCTGGTCTTCAGGACCTGGACCACTGGAACTGATGGAACCATGAATTCTGCTGACTACCAGGAAACCCTGAAGAACGTCTGACCTTTGACCTTAAACAGGTAGTTTATGATGTAAAAACCCTCCAATGTGACTGAAATTAAACATTTCAGGTTGCTTTGGAGATGTTTTCTCCCTTAATCATTTAAAAACTGTATTTTATTTTTACTCAGGTTTTCTTTGTCTGATACTGAAATAAATACTTTATCCTGCACTGGTCTAGTTTGGTTCTAACTGGTCTAGTTTGGTTCTAACTGGTCTAGATTGGTTCTAACTGGTCTAGATTGGTTCTAACTGGTCTAGTTTGGTTCTAACTGGTCTAGTTTGGTTCTAACTGGTCTAGATTGGTTCTAACTGGTCTAGTTTGGTTCTAACTGGTCTAGTTTGGTTCTAACTGGTCTAGTTTGGTTCTAACTGGTCTAGTTTGGTTCTAACTGGTCTAGATTGGTTCTAACTGGTCTAGTTTGGTTCTAACTGGTCTAGTTTGGTTCTAACTGGTCTAGATTGGTTCTAACTGGTCTAGTTTGGTTCTAACTGGTCTAGATTGGTTCTAACTGGTCTAGATTGGTTCTAACTGGTCTAGATTGTTTCTAACTGGTCTAGTTTGGTTCTAACTGGTCTAGTTTGGTTCTAACTGGTCACCAGAACAATTCCACCATATTAGTCTGGGTTATGTTTATCTTACATCCAGTTTATTGAGTCATTTTATACATTATTAGTTTACAGAGACCAAATACATCTGATTAATAAATACCTAAAACTGTAACATCAAGTGTCTCTGTGTGACATGATGGGCTCTAAAGAGGAAACCATCCCACAGCATTCCAATTAAAACAGATTTCATCAGAACCACAGAGCTACGTGGTCCAGATGGAACCAATCAGCTGTAAACCTGATGAGCTGCTCTGCTGACTGGTTGGTTAGAAGCAGCTGAAACTCAGAGGAGACAGAGAAAAGGTCACTTCTTAAAGAAAAGCATCTTCCCTTTTCAACAACAGGAGATACAGTCAAACAGAACTTGAACAAAATATGTGAGATAAGGAGGACAAGGTGCTGTGGTGGAATAAGATCAGCAGCAGAACAATGTAATCTAAATGTCTTCATGGAGCCAGAAGAATTACCAGATACAATCAGTTCAAACCGGAACAAGAGCTGCTGAGAAAAGAAGAATTAGGAAGAGTGATGCTGCAGAAATCTCAAGTTCAGCAGAGTTAAAGCAGGTCATGAACAGAAAGACGTCACCATTCATCTTTAAAACCCAAATAAAGCCACGTTTATCTGACTGTAAAACGTTTGTGTGAGAGGAAGTGGATTCAGACAGCAGGTAGAGAACAGCAGGAGGAAGTTAGCACCTGGAGCTGTTTTGGTTTTAGACGCGGCCGAGCTCTGATCTAATCATACATAAAGAGCTCAGAAACATAAGGACGAGATTTAGTCTCAAAGGAATTTAAAAAAAAATAAGTGCAGGATGTTTCCTGGCTCAGAGTAGGAGAGTGAACAAGAATGTAAAATCAGCCCACCCACAAGAAAAACTATGACTTTAAGTGATCTGACAGAAATCTGTCTGTGCTGTTTAATTAAAACGCTACAGCCTGAATGATCAAATAATCATTTAAAATCTAGTTTTCAAAAACAGATCATTTATTAGTTATTATTGATATAACATATATGATAGTCAGCTTCTTTTTATTATGCAATTATGTGACACCAGGGGGTAGCAGACATGTAAAGGACTGGATATGGTATAGGTTTATGATGAAAGTACTAATACTTTTACTTCATCTGGTTAGGACCAGAAGTGGATTGGTGCCAGTTTGTGACAAGAGGCTGATCATTAACGTCATCAAGTCAATAAAACTTTATGAAACAGAACAAGAGCTTTACACTAAGATCATCTAATGTGGAGAAACCATGGAGTTACAGCTGTTTGGCTCATAATAATAAAATATCTTTTTGTGCATTCTCATAGATGTAGATCAGTTGTGTCTCTACCTATTCATGTTGTTGGCACAGCCATGTTGTAGTTTTAGAACAGGAGTCAGAGACCTGAAGCTGAAAGCTCCGCCTACTCACCTGAACACAATCAAGGTGTTTTAATATCATCAACTGGCTAAATATAGAAGAGAAGTTAACATTCAGACAGCAGCAAGGTTAAAAACAACAAGTAAACACCTGGAAAAACCAGTATCTCTGTTTGAAGGTTTTAGTATTGAACATCAGGGATCGGCAACATTTATAGTTATTGTTGTTAAATTATACAAAAATTCATGTTCATGTACAGTTTACTGTATGTTGCATGTGATGTTTTTATTTGAACTGGTTAATTCAACGTTCCTGTTCATAAACACGTCTTCAGTAAAGAGCTAACAGACCATGAGCTCAGCATTAAATGGATCCCTGCTCTTTAAGCACATTCTAATGAAAACATGAGTCATATTTGTAGATGTTGGTAAAGAAGTGGTATGACGAGTTCAACCTGTGTCATCGATGCTGCAGCACAGATTCTCTGCACATTTTGAAAACGCTGGAAGGTAAAACTGATGAAAAATTATTGTTTACTGTTAAAATGACACATCCAATAAATAAACATCACTTATTTTTAGGGATGCAGTTTGACACTAACGTCATGTACTCGTACTCATAAAAGTACTCTGATACTACAAAACCAACACTATAGCGTGGTGCTCAGCTCTGAGTTGAGCTGCAGCAAAAGACACCATCAGATAACTGGAGCTAACTCTGGAGCAGATGGAGTCAGTGTACTTGTGTAGTAGTAGTACTTGTTGTAGTAGTTATGTAGCAGTATGTATTTCCTACACACGCTTCTACATCAAGCTCTACTTCAGAATAACATGCAGAGGCTTAAAGAGACCCCGGTTTGGTTCTATCAGCTGAGGGAAAGTTTGGTCTGCAGAAACATTGACTGCTACGCTTTGGAAAGCTGTTATACCACATAGTCAAATGCACTTTTAAATATACACCATGTCATTTGTGTATTTATTAGTTTATCTAAAGTTTTTTTCCCCACTCTGGGTCACTCAGCCCCATCTGCTGCTTTGTGTTCAGAAGCAAACAAGACAAACCTTTAGAAAATGACTAAATTTTTTCAGTACCAAACCTTGACGTGGCATTTATTAGTACTTCTACCCCACTCTACTTCTACTTCCACTCCACAGAAACTGCGTTACTCAAAGTCTCTAGTGACATTTTGATGTCAGCTGACTCTGGAGAATCCACTGTCATGGTTCTCCTGGATCTTTCCTCAGCATTTGACACCGTAGACCACAGTGTTCTGATTAACAGGCTTCATGATACTGTTGGTGTATCTGGTGTAGCCCTAGAGTGGTTCCAGTCCTACCTTTCAGGTAGAACTTTTAGTGTCTTTGCGAACCAGATCATGTCTGACTCCCAGAACCTGACCTGTGGGGTACCACAGGGCTCAGTGCTGGGCCCTATTCTGTTCATTTTGTATATTTTCCCCCTAGGCCAAATGATCAGACAGTTTGCTGATGTGTCTTATCATTTTTATGCTGATGATATTCAGCTGTACTGCTCATTTAAACCGTCTAAATATATTACGTAGTCCTCACTGTTAAAATGTTTTAACGACGTCAAACAGTGGCTCTGTGACAACTATTTGCAGTTGAACTCTGATAAGACTCAATCCCTAATTTTTGCTCCAGAGAACCAAATGAGTGATATTAAGCAGCACCTTGGTTTTCTGGCTGCTTCTGTTAAACCAAACGTCAGAAACCTTGGTATCATTCTAGATTCTGCCATGTCATTAGAGGAACATTCACGAACATTAATCCGTAACTGCTTTTTTCAACTGAGAAATATCTCTAAGATTAGAACTCTAGTGTCAAAAGCAGAACTAGAGATGATTATTCATGCTTTTATTTCATCTCGCCTTGATTACGGTAACAGCCGTTTTACATGTCTGAATAAGAAAGATCTGTCTTGCCTCCAGTCAGTTCAGAATGCTGCTGCAAGGCTTTTAACCAACACACAAAAGAGTCAGCACATTACTCCAGTTTTAAGATCCCTGCACTGGTTACCCAGTGCATTTTAGAATTCATTTTAAACTTTTAGTTTTTACTTTTAAAGCCATGCGTGGTCAGGTCCCTGTTTATATCTCAGACCTTTTAAATCCCTACAGTCCTCCTCGTAGTCTGAGGTCTGCTAGTCAGAGGCTGTTGGAGGTTCCTAGATCACATTTTAAGTCCAGGGGAGATAAATCTTTTAAAGTAGTGTCTCCAAGATTATGGAACGCTTTACCTCCTCCTCTGCGTAGCCTGGATTCTGTTGACTCTTTTAGGAAACAGTTGAAAACTCATTTATTCAGGCTCGCTTTTAACTGATTTTAGGTTGCATGATGTTTTTGTTTTATCATGTTTTTATTTTGCGTTTTATCATGTTCTTATCATGTTTTTATTTTGTGTTTTATTATGTTCTATTTTAAGTTTTATCCTTTGCGTTTTTATAATTGTTTTTATTGTAAAGCACTTTGTGGCCATTGGCCTGAGAAAGGTGCTATATAAATAAAGTTATTATTATTATTATTATTATTATTATTATTATTATTATACCCTCTGTGGAGGACTAAGCGGCTACAGACTCTGGTTTCCTCCCACAGTCCAAAGACATGACTGTCAGGCTAATTGGGCTGGTAAATTGTCCTTAGGTGTGAGTGGGTGTGTGGTTGTTTGTCTCGTTCGTCGCTGTGTGGCCCTGCGATGGACTGGCGACCCGTCCAGGGTGTCCCCCGCCTCTCGCCCCTTGACCGCTGGAGATAGGCGCCAGCTGCCCCGCGACCCTCTGTGGAGGAATAAGCGGCTACAGAAAATGGATGGATGGATGGATTATTATTATTATTATTATTATTATTATTATATTGGTACTCGGTATCAGCAAGTACCCAAATGTAAGTACTCATACTCAGTTTGAGAAAATCTGGTATCAGTGCACCCCTACTTATCTTATAATCCACCAATGCTATAAAGAGTTCCTACAGAGGGACCACATGTGGCTCCTGAGCCACAGATTGGAGACTCCTGGCTGAAAATGCATTCTAGAACCAGAGGGCACTAGTTGTGTTGTTGCTTTAACTTCTGGGTTACTTCCAGTCATCTAGTTAATATACGTCGGTAGTGTTTATCAACTATTGGCTCTCTAGGAGTTTATTAAAATCCAACTTGTGGTTGATGATATTTTTAGCGAACAGACTGGCTTCATGTCAACAGTTTAGATCAAAGTTTTAAGCAAAGATGTTGTTTAATAGTTTGCTTTCAGAGCAGGTGTTGTGAATGACTCTCAGCTACAACAGCAGCAGATTTTAGCTCCATAGCCCTAAAACTGACTGAGTTATGGATGTTTTTATTGTTTCAGATGTTGATCAACTATGGCAGCCTTAGACTGGCTTCAGTGGTGAATCAGTTGTAGATGTTTATCCAGTGTTTACATCCTGACAGTTTCATTGACATTCGTTGAGTGCTTCATGAGATATTTGGTGTCAAACACAGACAGAGGCAGGGGCAAAAACATTATCATCCACCTTTTGTCTTCATGAGCGGTGAATATAACTGTTCTTTAGCTGACTCAGTCTGAAGCCAGAACATCAGGCTACAAACATTCATCCATCACTTCCTCTGCGACAAAAACGAGGAATCAAAAATGTAAAAGTTAGACATCAAAAAATGTAACATAAAAAAAAAGACTGAAGCTTTAGAGGAGCCTCCATAGGGAAGAGTTGGAAACCCATGCAGAAAATCAGACAAGTTTATGTCCAATTTAAAAAAAAGAAAAAGAAGAAGTCAGGGCCCAGTGTTGGCTTTTAAAAGCCTTTGGAACTTTTCCAGACACAACTTTCCCTGGAAGCAGCTCCTGCTAGTGGGGATGTTTCTAATGAAAGGCTTTTAGGGAATATTGATTTTTTTTTTCTATAAGTATGGCAGGCTGTGTTGACCTTGAAATCTGGACGAGTATGCAGATGGGAGGAAGAATAACTGAAGACAAGTCCACCCTGTTTTTCTTTATCGGACATTTCTTCTTATTTTGTGTGTGAGAGAGACAGAGAGACAGGGACCACCTGGATGACATTTTAGAGGTTACGACACGCGCTAATGAGCTAAGTGTCTGAGCAGGTCCCAGGTGGTGCAGGAGACTATCTGATCTCACTTCCTGTCCTCGGGGCCTCACTCTGCTCCTCGAACATCATTCATCCAAATATCTGCAGCGTAATCACTTGAGCAAAAAGCCTCTCCTGTATTCTTCAGAGTGAGTAACGTTAAGATGCAAGTCAGCGTTTTTCACTCTGTGTGACCAGAGCTGGGGGCTGTCATTACACTAATGCACCGCCACTATCTAACAATGGATCTGCCACCCGGGGGGAGGGGCCTCCGGACTGCAGACAATACAGACCTCAGGATAACAGACTGCTCTCTAACCAGACGTCTTGGTTTTTTGATGTGCAGCTGTAGCAGCAGGTTTATCATCAAGCAGAGAGGATTTCACTAGATATCTGCTCCCCTGTTCTAAAGAGTGTTCTTTTGTAGAAGTTTTAAATAATTACCTAACAGCCTCAGTTTGGAGAAACAGAGTATATCCTACAGGACTGATATGCTAAAGGCTAGTCAGAGGTGCTGTCATCACTTTAACTTCCACAACCCAACAAATCCTGAGAAATTTAATATTTTTAGCATTTTTTAAATTTGTTGGGACAATAAATAACTTGAAAAATAATTATTATTTTTAGGTGATAATAATAGATTATATAACATAACACTTTTTATTCAAACAACTCCATATTTTAGAAGTATTTATTAGTTTTTTTCTGGTTAGGTTCAGTGCATGATCAAGTAAAATTCATGGACTAAAATATCCTCTACCAACAGGTTGACCCGCTCCAGTCTCTAAAATTTAACAGAAATATTAACTAGACTTTTTCACCATTGAGTTTACATTAGAGTTGTTTATGGAATTTTCTGGTTATTTAAAGGAGTGAAATAACCAGCAGCAGCCAAATGTAGCTCTTCATCCAGGAGTCAGGTCTGACAATAATCATCTGACAGTATAAACAACCAGAGAATTCCATGTAAACAACCAGATAATTCCATGTAAACAACCAGAGAATTTCATGTAAACAACCAGAGAATTCCATGTAAACAACCAGAAAATTCCATGTAAACAACCAGAAAATTCCATGTAAACAACCAGAGAATTCCATGTAAACAACCAGATAATTCCATGTAAACAACCAGAAAATTCCATGTAAACAACCAGAAAATTCCATGTAAACAACCAGAGAATTCCATGTAAACAACCAGATAATTCCATGTAAACAACCAGAGAATTCCAGCTACATAAACAATTACTGTAGTATAGAGTGGATGATGTTGTGATGTGATGATGGGAATGAGGATTCGCACCTCCAAGTCTGAGGCCATGGTTCTCGTCCCGAAAAAGGTGGCTTGCCAACTCTGGGTTGGGAGGGAGGTCCTGCCTCAAGTAGAGGAATTTAAATATCTCGGGGTCTTGTTCACTAGTGAAGGAAGTAGGGAGCGGGAAATCGACAGGCGGATTGGGGCAGCGTCTGCAGTGATGCGGACGCTGAACCGGTCTGTTGTGATGAAGAAGGAGCTGAGCCAGAAAGCAAGGCTCTCGATTTACCGGTCGATCTACGTCCCAATCCTCACCTATGGTCATGACCGAAAGAACAAGATCGCGGATACAAGCGGCCGAAATGAGTTTTCTCCGCAGGGTGGCCGGGCTCAGCCTTAGAGATAGGGTGAGGAGCTCGGACATTCGGGAGAGACTCTGAGTAGAACCGCTGCTCCTCCATATTGAGAGGAGCCAGTTGAGGTGGTTCGGGCATCTTGTTAGGATGCCTTCTGGACGCCTCCTCAGGGAGGTGTTTCAGGCATGTCCTGCCGGCAGGAGGCCCCCGAGTCGACCCAGGACACGTTGGAGAAAATATATCTCCAGTTTGGCCCTGGAACGTCTTGGGATCCTGCCGGAGGAGCTGGTGGAGGTGGCTGGGAAGAGGATGCTCTGGGACTCCCTAATTGGGATGCTGCCCACACGACCCGGACCTGGATAGGCGTAAGAAAACGAGACAAGATGGATGATGATGTGAAGGTTTATATCATAGTGCTTCTTGACCAGCTGTAACATTTAGGAGAGTGGAGCCACTTTCAAACAGCATCTGTCCACTTTGATCCAGGCTGCATTCAAACTAGCCGTTAGCTCATCGGTCCTGTTAAACACAAACTTTATTTTTCCAAACAGAGGCTGTTCAGGATGCTATCTACAGTCAGTTAGAAAGAAGTTAATTCTATTCTTCAATTAAAACACTTCAAACTGGCAGAAACATTCTTTAAAACAAAACATTTATGTTTTATGTGTTTTATTTGTTTTATTGTGAGTTTTATGTGTTTTATTGTGAGTTTTGTCTCCAGATTTTTTATTCCAAATTTGAGCCTGAAATTATGAATTATTACATCTTTACTCAGGTAAACATGTCCTCCATGATTTAATATAACTTCTCAAAATGTCCCTTTAATAGAATGCCACTGTTAATGGCATTTTAAAATAAACACAAAACACCGAGTGCTGCTGACACAGCCCTGGGCGTAGGCAGCAGACAGCCCACTGAGCTCCTAAACACATCGTTCAGGTTTAATTGACTTTGGTTTTCTTACAGCAAACAGGGCAGGTGACATTTGTTAACAACCTGAGATCTACGAGCTGCGTTTGTGAGAGCAGACAGCTGGTTCTGATCCGCTGCAGCTCAGAGAGTTCATTTGTCCCTCTGCTGCTGGGAAAGGCTGAGAACACTTTGTCACTTTGAAACTGCACCTGATGGAGCTGGTATTTAAGCACAGACCTGGGAGGGGACACAGTGAGTTAAACATAATCGTCCTCTTATAGCTTAGCCCATATGCAGCGTTAAATTTATTTTATACAGGTTTTATGGAAAAGTCTGAATATGAGATTCGTTTTTCTTGCACCCAGAAATGATTTTCACAGCACAATCCAAAAAGCATTAGTCACTTTTCCTCGCAGCTCTGTGAAGATCCCCTCGGCTACAGCGACTTCTCCTCAGGCTGGATTTATAAAACTCACTTTAAAAGTGAGTCTGTGCATTAAAGGCTTGCAGCGTCCTCACAGGGCCTCTGGTCAGCGACAAGCACAAAGTCCCAGGTCCAAAACGTCATGATGTGCAAAATAAATCAAAGTTAATGCTATCATTACAAAATTATTCATATCTTGTTTTTATTGAGCAAAATGTTTATTTAAGCATGTCTGTTTGGAAGAAAATGCATAGATTTGTGGAAAATATACAATTTAAAATGTAACATTACACGAAGCTTTGAGGAGCAATAAAAACATCATGAAGCTGTCACTAAAACACATCTCAAAGTGGTTTTCATCTGTAAAGATGGAAGGAAAGTTCAACAGCTGCACCCTGAAATGAAAAAGATGCAGAGAACTCAGTGAGTTTATCAGCCACAGCTTTAATGTTTCTGTATGCATGAGAGTCAGCAGCGAGTGGCTGTGGTCCTCAGAGCCGCCCTGGTGGATCAATCTTCAGAGGCCTCGACTCAAGAGCACTTCATTATTAGAGAACACAATTCATCACTGCATCTAATGCAGTTACCTCACCATGAAAAGAAAAAAATCATACAAAAATAAATTAAAAAAAGGTCTGCAATCTGAAAAGTCGTTTAGGATGAATTCCAGCAAAATGAAAACCCTTCTTATACAGATTCAAAGTGCAGTGTCAGCATTATCATGGAGGTTCATCCATTCAAAATGTGTTTAAAAAGAACTTATGTGAAACTATGAGTAACATTGAGTGATCAATAATAAGTCACAATGTCAGCATTCACTGGAAAACACTAAAAACACTTCATGCCTCTGACGTTTGATCAGTGAGTGAAAGGATGACTGGACGCTCTCTGCCTGCAGAATAAAACACAAACAAGACGAGGTTTAAATCAGGGCAAATTCTTTCAACTACAACAATCTGCTCCGTCTCATCAGCATGGATCTGTAATCAAACCATCCAGGAACTAGACTGATCCGCATTCAGTCAACGCAGAAGACGTCACACCGATTATGAGCTGAGTTTACAAAAACATGTTCCTGAACTGCTGATCTGCTGAAAACAAATAAAAGAAGAAACGTTTTGCTTTTAAAAGACGTTACAATCAGTCTAAGGATTGTTGTCACAGCAGGAGATTAACCTCATATTTGACATAATGTGCTGCTGGCATCAAGTTTGAGAAATTAACAGACTTTCTGCATGTTAATGCTAATAACAATCAAGTTAAAAATATCATTTTATGGAACCTAAATGTGACTAAAGTAGTGAAATAAGCAGCCCTGAGCTCAGTCTGTGAGTCAGCAGCAGAGAGGAGGTTCACTCATAACACACTTTATTAATAAAACTATGTGTCGTCATGATAGTTATTTTATGAGAATCATTTAATATTAGTGTCGGTAGGTTTAGTTTAAATCAGAATATCTTTTTTGATTTTATAAAAGCAAACTGATGAGACTTTAAACCGATGCATCTGATGCCTGAAATCCCCTCATCAACTTTCTGGGACAAAATTTTTATGTTTTATGTTAAAGCTGCTGCCAGTGGTTGTTAAAGTCACCATAGTAACCACCAGTGGCTGTTAAAGTCACCATGGTAACCACCAGTGGCTGTTAAAGTCACCATGGTAACCACCAGTGGCTGTTAAAGTCACCATGGTAACCACCAGTGGTTGTTAAAGTCACCATGGTAACCACCAGTGGCTGTTAAAGTCACCATGGTAACCACAAATACCTGTGTCTCTCACTCCCTAACAGCAGAGGCAGGTTCACAGAACAAGTCTCAGACAAACAGCTGCTGTGGAAAAATTATAAACTGTGTTGAAAAAACTCTCAAACTTTGAGCAGCAGAAAACTTTGATGTACACACACATCAATTTGACCTCTCTATGGCGTTTAATGAAGGAGTTATGACAAGTTAAAAAGACCCTTCACTTCCAGTTTTAGAGAAAAGGATCATCTTTGAACTCTATGTGAGCTGGGCGGAGCTTAATCCTGAGGGATGTGAGAGGAAACGCCTCCAGCAGTGATGTCTGACTTATAAGTGATGTACTAAAAAGGTGAATTTTTACGCATTTTTCCTTTAAAGCTCAGACAGCTCAAACATTATGGGTGTGATGTCATCACTAAGAAGTCACTGAAACATCACAGAACTCAAATGTTGGTTTTGTTAACAACTGTAAAACACTGAATGATGTTCCTACTGTGCTCTGAGAGAACCAGGTTTCCTCGTCGGTTTCACCAAAATCCCACTGTTGAAATTATTAACAGCGTTAAGCAAATTTGATCTACGTCAAAAGAATTCCAGCTACCAAAAATCATGACCTACTAATCCTGACTGAACAGCAGGTGTTCGTGTTTTAAAGTTGTGGTGAAATTGAACAAAACCTGACCAAATCCTGACAATAATAATAATTATTATAATAAGGATGCTTCAATAAGGTCACTGATAATATAAATATGTTAATAAAACAAAGTAAAGGAGAACATATCTGAGACTGAATGTCAAACTAAGCAGTATTTATTCAGCTCAACAAACTTCTCTGACTTATCAGTGAAACAGCTCTGGGTCTAAACAGGGCTGACGGGTTTTATCGAGCTGTTTGGTTCCTAATAGAAGTATCAGACCTCCTGTAATCACCTCACTATAGAAATCTCTACCTAATAAAAATGTTTTCTGGGTTTAAATTGGATAAATGATAGTGAGTTAAAGTTTCTAATAAAAACAACCATTAAAACTCATAAACTAACTGAGTGGATGAATGGAAAAGATCTGCAATCCAATAACTGACGGAAGCAACTTCATCTACATGTTTATGGTTTTATTTAAGACACATTCAGCCTCCCGGAGGTCTCATCAGAGATCAGACCAGATCATGAAGAACAGCAGCTTCCTGTCAGGACAGCCTGACGTGTTTCAGCAAGGAGAGAAACACATTTGTTCATGAAAAATAAATCTTCAAGTTGAAACACAAAACCAGACACTTTAAGGGAAAACTAACTCAAATGCGATCACCTGAAATGTCTAAAGACCCCAAATGAAGGAAAACATTTAAATCCAAAGACCTGCTTTAGTTTCTTTCTCCTGTTGAGGATTCAAGTAGTCATCAAACAATAACTGGGAAGTTTTTAAAAGTTCATTCATCAGAAAGTGCTCATCAAAGTGCTCCTAGATAAACACTGAGCCTGGATGCTCATTTATAAAGCCGTTATCTGAGAAAGGCGGTGTTGTCTAAAGGTTCATAACAACAACAACAATCCTGATTCCTCATCGTCTTTGTTCCAGCAGCTGGGTGGACTGGTGAAGGCTGGAGGGCTGGAGACCCTCACTGGGGGCGCATGTGTGTGTGTGTGTGCGCGCGCAGTTAATCAATAGGTCAAATAAAACAGAACGAAATGTGACGCAGCTCTGACCAGTTTGGATTTTAGAGTAGGGACAGAGTGAGACCACCTTCAGAGAATCTGCAAAATCAGCATAATCTAGACAGCAGAACTGAAGATCCACAAAGGATCAAAGGTGTTCCATCACTGGATGATCTCATTAAAAACTGGTTATTTGATTTTATAAAAGCAGAATCATCATGATGTTTTCTGTAGGGAATTGAGTCTGAACGGAAATCAGGATTCCGGCAGCAGCTTTGTGACTTCAGATGAGGTTAAATAACTCCAGGTTTCATAAACGCAGCATCCACTGGTTTTAGAGGCTGTTTCTGGGCCCTGGTCTGACTCCTGGTCCAGGAAGCAGAGGACCCTCTGCTGTCTGGAGGAACTCACTGGTTTTAGGGTGAATGGGGATAAAGTCAGTGATTGTCTCAGCAGAGAGAAGCGCTCCGGACAGCGGCTATGTGTTGCTTGTCTCTGCGGGGAAGATGTCCTCGTACGCGGGCGGCAGCTCGCTGGGGATCGGGTAGGAGAAGGGGAAGCAGTGGTTGAGATCCGGGTCTGAGGGTGAGTATCCCGGCAGCTCGATGGACGGGTGTCCCCCGCGCTGCGCCTCGGCCCCGGTCTCATCGAACACGTTGAAACCCCCCAGGTTGATGTAGGAGACCGGCTGGAACCCGGAGGAGGAGCAGTCCCGCTCCTCGCTGAACACGATGGCCCCGGCGCTGCGCCGCTGGCCCCGTCTGCTCCTGGAGAACTGCGCCGCCTTGTACCGTTTGATGACCACCAGGTTGATCAGACCCAGGAGACACTCCAAAGTGCTCAGAACAGTGGAGACGACCAGACTCCGCTGGTACTCCCTCAGCTGCTCGCAGGCAGGGTTCACAATCCCAGACAGGAAGCAGTAGTGGGAGAATTTCCTCTCCACCAGAGACGCCGTGTCCCCGTCCACCACGGCGCCGGAGAAGGCGGTGA
>SSNR01000012.1:1242506-1268846 GCA_006937965.1 Callopanchax toddi
GTCGTTTAGGATGAATTCCAGCAAAATGAAAACCCTTCTTATACAGATTCAAAGTGCAGTGTCAGCATTATCATGGAGGTTCATCCATTCAAAATGTGTTTAAAAAGAACTTATGTGAAACTATGAGTAACATTGAGTGATCAATAATAAGTCACAATGTCAGCATTCACTGGAAAACACTAAAAACACTTCATGCCTCTGACGTTTGATCAGTGAGTGAAAGGATGACTGGACGCTCTCTGCCTGCAGAATAAAACACAAACAAGACGAGGTTTAAATCAGGGCAAATTCTTTCAACTACAACAATCTGCTCCGTCTCATCAGCATGGATCTGTAATCAAACCATCCAGGAACTAGACTGATCCGCATTCAGTCAACGCAGAAGACGTCACACCGATTATGAGCTGAGTTTACAAAAACATGTTCCTGAACTGCTGATCTGCTGAAAACAAATAAAAGAAGAAACGTTTTGCTTTTAAAAGACGTTACAATCAGTCTAAGGATTGTTGTCACAGCAGGAGATTAACCTCATATTTGACATAATGTGCTGCTGGCATCAAGTTTGAGAAATTAACAGACTTTCTGCATGTTAATGCTAATAACAATCAAGTTAAAAATATCATTTTATGGAACCTAAATGTGACTAAAGTAGTGAAATAAGCAGCCCTGAGCTCAGTCTGTGAGTCAGCAGCAGAGAGGAGGTTCACTCATAACACACTTTATTAATAAAACTATGTGTCGTCATGATAGTTATTTTATGAGAATCATTTAATATTAGTGTCGGTAGGTTTAGTTTAAATCAGAATATCTTTTTTGATTTTATAAAAGCAAACTGATGAGACTTTAAACCGATGCATCTGATGCCTGAAATCCCCTCATCAACTTTCTGGGACAAAATTTTTATGTTTTATGTTAAAGCTGCTGCCAGTGGTTGTTAAAGTCACCATAGTAACCACCAGTGGCTGTTAAAGTCACCATGGTAACCACCAGTGGCTGTTAAAGTCACCATGGTAACCACCAGTGGCTGTTAAAGTCACCATGGTAACCACCAGTGGTTGTTAAAGTCACCATGGTAACCACCAGTGGCTGTTAAAGTCACCATGGTAACCACAAATACCTGTGTCTCTCACTCCCTAACAGCAGAGGCAGGTTCACAGAACAAGTCTCAGACAAACAGCTGCTGTGGAAAAATTATAAACTGTGTTGAAAAAACTCTCAAACTTTGAGCAGCAGAAAACTTTGATGTACACACACATCAATTTGACCTCTCTATGGCGTTTAATGAAGGAGTTATGACAAGTTAAAAAGACCCTTCACTTCCAGTTTTAGAGAAAAGGATCATCTTTGAACTCTATGTGAGCTGGGCGGAGCTTAATCCTGAGGGATGTGAGAGGAAACGCCTCCAGCAGTGATGTCTGACTTATAAGTGATGTACTAAAAAGGTGAATTTTTACGCATTTTTCCTTTAAAGCTCAGACAGCTCAAACATTATGGGTGTGATGTCATCACTAAGAAGTCACTGAAACATCACAGAACTCAAATGTTGGTTTTGTTAACAACTGTAAAACACTGAATGATGTTCCTACTGTGCTCTGAGAGAACCAGGTTTCCTCGTCGGTTTCACCAAAATCCCACTGTTGAAATTATTAACAGCGTTAAGCAAATTTGATCTACGTCAAAAGAATTCCAGCTACCAAAAATCATGACCTACTAATCCTGACTGAACAGCAGGTGTTCGTGTTTTAAAGTTGTGGTGAAATTGAACAAAACCTGACCAAATCCTGACAATAATAATAATTATTATAATAAGGATGCTTCAATAAGGTCACTGATAATATAAATATGTTAATAAAACAAAGTAAAGGAGAACATATCTGAGACTGAATGTCAAACTAAGCAGTATTTATTCAGCTCAACAAACTTCTCTGACTTATCAGTGAAACAGCTCTGGGTCTAAACAGGGCTGACGGGTTTTATCGAGCTGTTTGGTTCCTAATAGAAGTATCAGACCTCCTGTAATCACCTCACTATAGAAATCTCTACCTAATAAAAATGTTTTCTGGGTTTAAATTGGATAAATGATAGTGAGTTAAAGTTTCTAATAAAAACAACCATTAAAACTCATAAACTAACTGAGTGGATGAATGGAAAAGATCTGCAATCCAATAACTGACGGAAGCAACTTCATCTACATGTTTATGGTTTTATTTAAGACACATTCAGCCTCCCGGAGGTCTCATCAGAGATCAGACCAGATCATGAAGAACAGCAGCTTCCTGTCAGGACAGCCTGACGTGTTTCAGCAAGGAGAGAAACACATTTGTTCATGAAAAATAAATCTTCAAGTTGAAACACAAAACCAGACACTTTAAGGGAAAACTAACTCAAATGCGATCACCTGAAATGTCTAAAGACCCCAAATGAAGGAAAACATTTAAATCCAAAGACCTGCTTTAGTTTCTTTCTCCTGTTGAGGATTCAAGTAGTCATCAAACAATAACTGGGAAGTTTTTAAAAGTTCATTCATCAGAAAGTGCTCATCAAAGTGCTCCTAGATAAACACTGAGCCTGGATGCTCATTTATAAAGCCGTTATCTGAGAAAGGCGGTGTTGTCTAAAGGTTCATAACAACAACAACAATCCTGATTCCTCATCGTCTTTGTTCCAGCAGCTGGGTGGACTGGTGAAGGCTGGAGGGCTGGAGACCCTCACTGGGGGCGCATGTGTGTGTGTGTGTGCGCGCGCAGTTAATCAATAGGTCAAATAAAACAGAACGAAATGTGACGCAGCTCTGACCAGTTTGGATTTTAGAGTAGGGACAGAGTGAGACCACCTTCAGAGAATCTGCAAAATCAGCATAATCTAGACAGCAGAACTGAAGATCCACAAAGGATCAAAGGTGTTCCATCACTGGATGATCTCATTAAAAACTGGTTATTTGATTTTATAAAAGCAGAATCATCATGATGTTTTCTGTAGGGAATTGAGTCTGAACGGAAATCAGGATTCCGGCAGCAGCTTTGTGACTTCAGATGAGGTTAAATAACTCCAGGTTTCATAAACGCAGCATCCACTGGTTTTAGAGGCTGTTTCTGGGCCCTGGTCTGACTCCTGGTCCAGGAAGCAGAGGACCCTCTGCTGTCTGGAGGAACTCACTGGTTTTAGGGTGAATGGGGATAAAGTCAGTGATTGTCTCAGCAGAGAGAAGCGCTCCGGACAGCGGCTATGTGTTGCTTGTCTCTGCGGGGAAGATGTCCTCGTACGCGGGCGGCAGCTCGCTGGGGATCGGGTAGGAGAAGGGGAAGCAGTGGTTGAGATCCGGGTCTGAGGGTGAGTATCCCGGCAGCTCGATGGACGGGTGTCCCCCGCGCTGCGCCTCGGCCCCGGTCTCATCGAACACGTTGAAACCCCCCAGGTTGATGTAGGAGACCGGCTGGAACCCGGAGGAGGAGCAGTCCCGCTCCTCGCTGAACACGATGGCCCCGGCGCTGCGCCGCTGGCCCCGTCTGCTCCTGGAGAACTGCGCCGCCTTGTACCGTTTGATGACCACCAGGTTGATCAGACCCAGGAGACACTCCAAAGTGCTCAGAACAGTGGAGACGACCAGACTCCGCTGGTACTCCCTCAGCTGCTCGCAGGCAGGGTTCACAATCCCAGACAGGAAGCAGTAGTGGGAGAATTTCCTCTCCACCAGAGACGCCGTGTCCCCGTCCACCACGGCGCCGGAGAAGGCGGTGAGGACTCCCAGCAGGAAGACAACAACACCGAGGAGAAAGAAATTTCTGCAGCCGGGTTTCTCCGTGCAGCAGATGAGCGCGGAGCCCAGCAGGACCTGACCGACTCCCACCAGCAGCCCGGAGTAGAAAGCCCCGGCCGCGCCGCCGAGGTGGAACTGCGCCTTCACCGTGGACCCCAGCGAGACGCACCGTAATCCAACCACGACCTCGCTCAGGGCGCACACGAAGAGGAGGGTGCTGGAGCACACTGTGCACACTCCTTTCCCACTCAACTTCATTATAGCCCGCCGCTGCCGCTCTCGATGCCCCTCCGCGCTCCTTCATCCTCCCTCGTCCTCTCCTCCGTCTCCTCTGGAATCGCGCTCACACCGGGACATCATCTGCCGGTGACTCCTCCGGTTCAGTGCGCGCGAGCCTCGCCGCTGCGGCGTCTCTCGCGCATCCCCGCCGCTTTACAGGAATCTATAAATATTTAATGACAGGAACGCGTTCCTCCTCGGTGACAGTCCGCACGGTCCCCGGACGCATCTCAAATAACCAGACGCGTCCGGCGCCCTCCGGATGAAGTTCCGCTCCCGAGGAGGGAGTCTGGTGCTCTGAGGAGTCTGGTGCTCTGAGGAGTCTGATGCTCTGAGGAGTCTGATGCTCTGAGGAGTCTGGTGCTCTGAGGAGGTATTGATGCGCTCTGAGGAGGCTGGTGCTCTGAGGAGGTATTGATGCGCTCTGAGGAGGCTGGTGCTCTGAGGAGGTATTGATGCGCTCTGAGGAGGCTGGTGCTCTGAGGAGTCTGGTGCTCTGAGGAGGCTGGTGCTTTGAGGAGTCTGGTGCTCTGAGGATTCTGGTGCTCTGAGGAGGCTGGTGCTCTGAGGAGTCTGGTGCTCTGAGGAGTCTGGTGCTCTGAGGAGTCTGATGCTCTGAGGAGTCTGGTGCTCTGAGGAGTCTGATGCTCTGAGGAGTCTGATGCTCTGAGGAGTCTGGTGCTCTGAGGAGTCTGGTGCTCTGAGGAGGTATTGATGCGCTCTGAGGAGGCTGGTGCGCTCCCGTCTCCGGCTCCAGTGCTGATAGTTGGGTTTGTGTTAGAAGGAGGCGGCTGCTGGTTCCTGATGTGATCAATGACCTGCAGGCTCCAAACCTCCTAACGGGGACTACACTAAGTGAAATTACAGATAACCTCTCCTGAACATGTGGACTTAGTCAACACTGACCAACATGCAGACTAAACCTCCTGGTCAGATCAGGACTGACAGAGATATGAATCTCATTTTCGGGAGTAATCTCTCAAATAAATCGAGTTTAACTGAATCAGATCGTTTTCCAACTTTCTCTCTCGAATGTTATTATGGATCCCACAGTGTGACGTCACAGTCTTTGTATAATTTCTCCTGTCTTTGTTGCTCTGAGGGTGAAAGGAGGAGGCGGTGCGCTGTCCGCGGTGCTGAAACTTGTCAGAACGCAGCTCGTCTCCACAATCAACAGGATGGAAATGAAGATTAAGAAATCAAATGGTGGCTCAAGGTTCTGGTTTCCAGCGCTGCGTGGGAGGGTCCACCGGCTCCATACAGCGGCCTTGGCTCTGGAGCTACATTACTGCTCAGAGACTTTAGGAACGAAATGTAAATGACACAGAGTGACTCATTAGCTGTAACAGCTCCAATAGTCTGAAATGTTTAAATGTGAAGCTTCATTCCTGCTCAAAAGTTGAGGATCAATGTTCTTGTTTTACACAAGACATGAGTCTGAGTAGAAAATATAACTAATGAACAGGATGGGCAAGGATAATAAGTTCAGATTTTAAAGAAAAGTTATGTTTTCTTCAAACTTTTGCTTTAATAGAAATAAAACTTTTCAGCAATTCCTGAAATATTTCATAAAACATAGACTCTGATGTTCAGAACTCCTGGTTTCAGAGCTCAGAAAGCAGTTGGTTTCATTTCTAGATCAGGGATTCTCAACTGATGGGTCGCAACCCAATAGTAGGTCGGGCCTTTGGGCAAAAAAATGTTAAGAAACAAATAACAGAATGTCATGCAGGAAGTGGTGATAAAGCCCTTTATTTTATTTGACATTTAGAAGAAGACCTGCAGGTTGGACATGCTAATGGCACTCAGACTATGAGGTCTGTTTTCTTAAGCTGAGGATAAAACCCTTGTGAGGTGTTGATGTGTGAACATGACCTCTGAGAGGATTTATCCACTAAAACCTCAGATTTTAAAACTCACCCAGTTCTCCCAGTAATTCCTCCAGATGAAGTCAGAGTTTCCCTTCAGTGGATGATGTTTTCCCTTATTTACCTCCTGATCAGGTCATGAATTTGAATTTCCCTTTGGTTTATTTTGGGTTAAAACTGCTGGAAAGTCATTTTTTCCTGAGTCTTTTGGAGATTAAGTGAGGATTCTCAGTTAATTTGAGGGTTTTAAAAATATTTCTTAAGTCTGTTAAAATGTTTTCTTTACTGAAACGTTCTGATGAACTCATGGTTAGTGTTTGAGAGTCTTTTTGGTTTTATTTCATGTTTTGTGCCTGGAAACCATTGCTTCTACTAAAAAGGCTGATTTCTGGGTTAAATGTGAAAGCAGGTTGAAGGTAAAGAGGAATATCTTCCTCTCTAGCGCCACCACATGACGGTTGTTATGGTTCATCCTTAAACGTTTTGTGTGTCGGCATATTGTGGTTAAGCTGTCTACTATCTCAGGTTCAAACTGCACCATCATTTCTTTAAATAATGGGAGATTCTTTTCCATCAAAACCTTCATTCAGTTTGGGTCCTGGCTTGTTATTACGGGGCATGGTGGGTCCCAAAGCCACCAGTTAAGAACCACTGGTCTAATGGGGGAGATGAGAACATCTGGTTGTAAATGCTTTAAAATGTGTTTCCTTTTATGTTTGTAACTGTGCCTTTCTGTACCCCTGTCTGTCAGGAGCCTCTTGCAGGAGATTTTTAATCTCAGTGAGTGTTTCCTTGTTAAATAAAGGGCCTGACATTCTGTCAGTTTTCTAGGTAATCTGATGAGATTTCACTTCATGCTGCATGTCTGGAAAATGTGCTGGGCTGCTGAGTCAAACATACCTTCAGTTTCACAGTCCTCAAACTTATAAAATCTTTAATTAACTTGAAATTTTGATGTCAATACAAATCTTTTCAATGAAACAAGTCATCAACAACCACATTCAGCTCCTCCTCCCAGAACACTGAGATTTATTCACCAGCAGACTCAAAGTTACACCTCATGACAATCATTTCATCCAATAAACTTTTCACCTCTTTCCAGTTTCCAAACTTTCCTGGACAACAAGCTAAACATTGCCATCTGCAGGTGTCTTTGTTGGCCTGCTTCACCCTTGGCGTTGTGGGCGTGTGGCCTTGCAGGTATTTGCGCTGAACGGAGCCCCTTCAGAACCTCTGATCTGTGTATCAGTTATAATCACCTCAAGGCCTCTTGTCTCTGCAGCAGTCAGCTCCAAACGTTTCATTTTTTCAAGCTTCTCTGTATTTTTCACTCATAGCTTCTGGTCCCAGTTGAATTTACATTTAATGTAATATTTACAACACGTTTTTAGGATGTCCAGTGTCACATATCTTTGACATGATGTTTATTTTAGTACAAATTGTTAACATAATGTTTGTTTCATCCATGATCTGACGACCGCACCTAACTCTAACCCTGATCGCAGCACCCTGCAACGGGAAGTAAACGAGCAGCTCAGCTCATGCTGCAGCTTGTCAGTGTGTGATTGATACTGCAACATAAGACTGGTGCACCAAGGAGCGTTGTGGCAGAAGGAAAGATACGCATGCATGATGTTTAGCATGCATGCACACCAGTGCACCACTTATGTGCAGTATGTGTGTGCATGCATGTGTTGGACCAGGGGTGGTCAGTAGGGGGGGCCAGCAAATCTGTAAGAAAAGTCGGTGCCCCGTCTTAGTGACACCCCTGGTGAAATCCATAAGTCTAGTTTATAAACTTAAAGTCTTTGAACAAAATTCAAGGGTGTGTTGAGTGATCCCAGGGTGAACTCTGCTGGCACTGAACTGAATTTGTTTCCACTTCATTTTACCTGAATGTGAAAAAAGTCAAAATGCAGAGAAACACTCCAGCATCCATTCATCACAGTGATCCACCTCATTGACCCTCCAGTACAGCTGCCAGTAGCGGTGAGTGCCACTCTAATTAGCTTGCTGCTACGTTGCATAGGTCTGCAGATAAGATGCTGCGAGTGATGAGCTGTTGGTCTGTTGATGGGGTGATGGATGCAGGCACTGTCAACACCATCAGCAGGAAGAAGGTGACTGACTGGACTCGTCACCTCTGACCCAAACAGACCTGACATTAGAAAGAAAAACAGATTTAAACCAGTGTTTATGTTGTTGTGGGCATCGTTTTAAGACTTAGACTTAGCTTTAGATAACTTGCAACATGAGCCAGAACAGGTCACACAGGATGCATTTATGTCTCAATCTGAGCCGCTGAGTTAAATCGCCTGACAAATCTGATGAAGCTGAAGTTGTTTCCTTCATCAGGACACAACAGAGCTCTACTCTCCTCCATAACACAGACAATTTCCCCGTCATGGTCACAAACCTCCTATAGCAGGCTCCTTCACAGAGATGTGAGAGGTGAAGCAGCATCCTCTGATGTGGAGAATGGTTTTCAGACCAGATGCTATGGATTTTATCGGGTGGTGCTCATTGGAACAGTTCAGCTCAGTGAGACTCAGAACAGTGAAGACAGAGCTCTGAGAGTGTGATAAAATCCCCCTCTGTCCCCTTTGAGATCAGTCTTTTAATTTAAATCCCCACAGAGTGTGTATGTGTGAGCATCCAGGACCCATTAGTTCAGCTGTGAGGGGACTGCTCGCCATCCAGCGTGCGGTTTTACAGCAGCGGTGACAGGTCAGCCTGTAAAATCCGTTTAAGCCCATAAATATTAATGAGGCTGAAGCAGCCGCCAGCGCTGACGGCCAGAACCAGGAGGGACTCGAACAATGTTTATCCTGAGAGGTGGACTCTATGTGAAGACCAGTCCAGACCAGGATCAGACAGTCACATGGGTCAAAAAAAATATATATATATATATAAAACAAGCTATAATTTAAATCTACACCCATCATGACTGTGTGATGTGACAGAAAAATTACATGAAATTCAGCTCTGAAAAGACGTTTTCTGCACTAAAGGTGCTTTTTAGCCGCTTGTCGTGAAAAGTTCCAGCTCTCATCAGTCTTATTCACAGCCACTGCAGGTGGATATTGTCAGTAAAAAAATATGCTGAGTTAAATTCACACATATTCCTGCACAAAACAGGGGCAAGAGAAAGAAATCAGCAGCCATTATTAGAGAACGAACAGAGGAAGAATAGCAGCTAAGGAGCCAGATGGCTGAGCTGTAAGACCAGGACAGAACAATAGGAACACAAACCATATTGGGCCTAAATTTGATGAATATAAATGAATGTTGCTGTTGTCTTTCTAAATACATTATCGATAATATTGTTAGTGCTATTTCACAATAAAAGTCATCTCAAGAGCTGAACAAGAAGTCCAATGTATATTGAGATTGAGATTAACTTTACTGATCCCTCAGTGGGGAAATTCACTTTCAGTACAATCTTACAGGATTAACACACATACATAACAGATTGTCCTCGCGGGCTAGCTGCCATGTTGTGTGGTGCCTCCTTTAAGCAGATAAGGAGAAAGGGCTAACAACAGGGAAGGATGAGGAAGAAAAAGTAGTCCCTCAAGCCATGACTCCAGACATGGCTGAGACTGATACAAAAAACCTCAGCGTAGACACACAGACATTAAAATCCAACTGTGATCAAATCCAGGAGACGTTATCAGTTTCGGCTTTTTTAGGGTCAGACCTGGACTGAATCTTTCCCTGCCACCTTAACAGGAGGAGTCTTGGGTCCTTGTAAGCTGTGTGAATCAGCCTAAACACCACAGCTTAGAATTCAGGGTTCGGGACTGAATCTTGACTGTTGGTGCATTACCTGGCAGGAGCCACATACACTTTGTGGTGCCAAAACTTTATTAAATTTAACCTTTCTTCCTCGGCCTGCAAAAGAGGGATCAGAGAGCGACTCTGATCTCAAAACTCTAAGTCAGGATGTTTTAAAGAAAACTCCTGTGGGTTCCTATCCTTTAAAGCTTAGTTCAAAACTCTCTGCGGCCACTCAACATTTAAACAGACCTTCAAGACCCCTTCATCTATGACCTGTGTTTCAGATGGTGAGCGGACAGCCACAGTTAATTTATAACTCTTTATTATAAGATTTATTATAAACCTCTTAATCCTCCAGAACCCAGCCCAGAAGGGTTCAAACTTCTGTTAGATCTATTCTCAAAAATCTGGATTAAGAGAAATAATCTTTTAAGAGCTAATTCATCCTGGTGAAATTATTTTTATCCGTTAAATAATCTCCAAATGACTTCTTATGGTTTACTGAAGGAACAGCAGACTTATTTTAAAAGCACGCTTCACAAATGGGTCATCTTATTCTAACAGGTAATCTTACCTCATCGTTGACCTTTCAGACCAAGTCCTGGACCGGTTCTGGTTCCTGAACCTGGGAACGTGATTTCCACTCAGAACCAGTCCTTTATCAGCAGGTTTTCGGAGGACGCTTTAATTTAATTAGAGGGAATTTATCCTGCATTCCCTTTGAGCTAAGTAAAACTCTAAGTACGAGGAACTCACCTCCACACAGATTTTAAGTTTTAACTCGCCCCTGAAGGAATTTATTAATTACACCCAAATGAATCAATTATAAATAAAGGCAATAAAATGAATATGAAAATAAAAAACCAAGGTAAACCCCTTTAAGAAAGCATTTAAAATTTAGAACTGTGCCCTTTAACAGATCACAACTGTTCTGCCTGGCTGATCACTCTCGACTGCTCTTCCTCCTTTTGTGTTTCTTTTCTGCCTCTCAGCTTCTAGAGCAGGAAAGACAGCACTTTCTAAAATTGTCCAACATGACCTAATATGATGGTGTCAGCAGGAGTTGCTAGAAGCACACACATTCTAGTTCCTTAATATGATTAGCACACACATACAGTACAACATCCTATAAGGGGATAATAATAAAATGCTCAAACTATATAAGTAAATCAGCACACAAGATTAGATGATTATTAAATAATTGCTAGCACACAGGATTAAAGCTTTCAAAACAAGGGTTATATGATTTCAGCTTAAGGTTATTTGAGACAAACATCACTTCAAACAATGCTGAATGCAGGGACTCATTTATGATAACAGACCCTTCTTTTCCCATGCTCTCTGAGAGCTGGTCGATCAGAACGCAACTCGTACATGGGACGAGTTCTGGTAACGGGAATCATACTAAATGCCATAATAAAAGTTCCCTCTATTCTCTTCTATTTATCAACGTCCAGTTTTGGGTTCAGACTCCAGTCTCTTCCCAGTGACACGCTCCAGCTCCTCCTGAGGATCCCATTGAGCCCCCAGGTCAGAGAGGAGTTCTGGGTCCATCTGGGGATCTCATCCCAGTGGGATGTGTCCAGAAAACCAGCAGTTACCCTAAGAGGAGTGTTTCTGATGAGGAGGAGTATCGTCTCTTCTCTGAGCTCCTTACCTGAGCTGAACAACTAGTCACACACATAACAATCAGCACTAAAACACACAACAAACATGAACTTATTACATACATATATAATGCACCTAATGCATATTATTGTCACTCTGTAATATAACAATGATTTTTTTCAAAATAAAATACACTGCAGACCAGTGCTAATTAAAAATATCTCCAGTATATGGGATATATATATATATTTAAAGTTTTAATTATTGCTATTGGCCACTAATAATTATAATTAATCCATGGACTGCTGGTTCCTGGCCTGGTGGTCGGGGCTCCTTGCTTTAAATGAAGTCATCTGCTAATGATAACATAAATAGAAAAGGACCAATCATAAAACAGACCATCATCCAACCATCAGGAGGTTCTGAGTCACCGTCAGCAGCATCCTGAGGCCCTGAATCCTCACATGGGGTTTCCTGGACTCCAGTATTTTATTTTGTCAAATTAACAATATTACTATTACTACTACTACTACTAATAATAATATAATTACTAATATTAATAATAAAGGATTTAATTTATGTAGTGACTTTCAGGCACCCAAAGTGCTTCACAGAGAAACCATTACCCATCAACCCTCACTCACACTCTGGTGATATTATGTTTGTTTTTAAAAGTTTGGGAATTCTAATTGTTCAAAACAATGCTTATTTACATCTGGTCTTCATTCCCTTCCTGGATATGTTTGAGTTTATTTTTCTTTCTAGGTGATAACGGTGTTCTTCTTGAGGTTCCACTTAGAACTTTTGCTCTGTTTTTATTCCTCAGCAGAGCCATGATGATGATGAAGGTAATGATGATGATCAGATCATTATGATGGCTCATTAGTACGGAGGAAGAGGTGAAAAAAAGATGGGAAGTAATGATGATGAGTCAGCGTGTGAAGGAGGGCTAACGTCACAAATAAACTACTGACGATCAACTTTAATCACCACTACAGGTTCTGTGATCCTCGTGGAGTCCTGGTGCACGATACCCTGAGAATAAATCTAATCCTAGTGAAGAATAAATGTTCTAACTTTGACCAGACTACTGTGAACTTGTAGTCAGTCTAATCACCAAAATACTTCAAATGTGTTCTTCATTAGTACACTTGAACTGTGGTTTTATAGTACGAGTCACTTTATTCATGCCACAATGGTAGAAAAGCAAACATTGTGCATTTATGGTGAAGTGGAACAATTTAAAGTATCCTGAAATACACTTGTGTATACAGCAATAAACTGATTTATATACCTCATTGTTGAAGAACACCATTAAACTAAAGACTGAACTACAGTATAGTGAGGTCATTTAGGGGTGTGGAATAATCCTTTTATGGTCGTATCCTGTGAAGTCTAGACATGATTTCACTTCTCCAAAGGTCAGAGGTCAGGACCAAGTGCTGTTTCCGCTCCTCTGGTACAATGTGTTCTAAATACTAGGGGAAGAAGTAAATATTTTGCTGGGAAAAAGTATATGCCTCTTACAGATTTATTCTGTTTTTGCTGACTCATCACACCTAAATGTTTCAGATCAGCAAAAAATGTTAATATCAGACAGCACCGTAGCTCCTCATACGCACATCACGCACTGTGTGTAGGGCACCATTTGCCCAGGGGGCACCAAAAAATTTCAGGCTCGTGAAAAATCCTAATGATAGTAATAATTACAAAGACATGTTTAAAATAAATAAGTGTAAAGAGAATCCATCCATTTTCTGTAACCGCTTAGTCCTCCACAGAGGGTCGTGGAGGAGCTGGTGCCTATCTCCAGTGGTCAAGGGGCGAGAGGTGGGGGACACCCTGGACAGGTCTCCAGTCCATCGCAGGGCCACACAGAGACAAATGAGACAAATGACCAGTCACACACCCACTCACACCTAAGGACAATTTTACTAGACCAATTAGCCTGACAGTCAGATTTTTGGTCTGTGGGAGGAAGCCGGAGTACCCGGAGAAAACCCAAGCATGCATGGGGAGAACATGCAAACTCCATGCAGAGAGGCCGCAGAGCTGGGACGAGAACCAACGACCTACTTGCTGCGAGGCAACAGTGATAACCAACTGTGCCACCATGCAGCCCATGTAAAGAGAATTTTCAGAGATTTGTTTTAAAGTATATTAAAAGAGGAGTTCAAGTCAGACAGGCTTGCTAGTGAGTCAAGCAAAGGGAGACCAAATTCTTAATTTGACCATACTTTGCAGTGATTTCCACAAATTGTACTAGGAGATATTAGGGCTCAAACCTTCCTTTACAAAACCGTTTGCTATCTATTTTCAAGGAGCATGTTGTATAGCTTTTCGTAACACGTGCAGTGTGTTTGAGCCCTAACGGCTTTATTGCACAAACACATTTCAATCTAGTATTTTTTTACCCCGCGGGGTCTAAAAAAAGTCTAAAATTCATGACGTTAAATTTTAGGCCTAAAAAATTCTGAAAAATGCCAACATTTTTGTCAATCTGAGTTTTTGACACTTCTAGAAATGTTGTATAACATTTATGTAGGTAAATGGATAAAGTGTGTCCGTATGGTTGTTATTTAATGATGTATGTCTATGAGGGGCCACCAGGGACATTATTCTAAGTTACCTCTCATACACACACGTGAAAACCTCTCTTACACACACGTGAAAACCTCTCATACACACACGTGAAAACCTCTCATACACACACGTGAAAACCTCTCATACACACATGTGAAAACCTCTCATACATGCATGTGAAAACCTCTCATACACACATGTGAAAACCTCTCATACATGCATGTGAAAACCTCTCATACACACATGTGAAAACCTCTCATACACACACGTGAAAACCTCTCATACACACACGTGAAAACCTCTCATGCACACATGTGAAAACAAAACCTCTCATACACACACGTGAAAACCTCTGAAACACACACGTGAAAACCTCTTATACACACATGTGAAAACCTCTGAAACACACATGTGAAAACCTCTTATACACACAAGTGAAAACCTCTCATACACACACGTGAAAACCTCTTATACACACATGTGAAAACCTCTTATACACACACGTGAAAACCTCTTATACACACATGTGAAAACCTCTCATACACACATGTGAAAACAAAACCTCTCATACACACATGTGAAAACAAAACCTCTCATACACACATGTGAAAACCTCTTATACACACACGTGAAAACCTCTCATACACACACGTGAAAACCTCTTATACACACAAGTGAAAACCTCTCATACACACACGTGAAAACCTCTTATACACACATGTGAAAACCTCTTATACACACACGTGAAAACCTCTCATACACACACGTGAAAACCTCTTATACACACATGTAAAAACCTCTCATACACACATGTGAAAATAAAACCTCTCATACACACACGTGAAAACCTCTTATACACACGTGAAAACCTCTTATACACACATGTGAAAATAAAACCTCTTATACACACATGTGAAAACCTCTTATACACACATGTGAAAACCTCTCATACACACATGTGAAAACAAAACCTCTCATACACACACATGAAAACCTCTCATACACACACATGAAAACCTCTTATACAAACACGTGAAAACCTCTTATACACACATGTGAAAACCTCTTATACACACACGTGAAAACCTCTTATACACACATGTGAAAACCTCTCATGCACACATGTGAAAACCTCTTATACACACATGTGAAAACCTCTTATACACACATGTGAAAACCTCTTATACACACATGTGAAAACCTCTTATACACACATGTGAAAACCTCTTATATACACATATGTGAAAACCTTTTATACACACACAAGTGAAAACCTCTCATACACACATGTGAAAACCTCTTATACACACATGTGAAAATCTCTCATACACACATGTGAAAACCTCTCATACATACATGTGAAAACCTCTTATACACACATGTGAAAACCTCTTATACACACATGTGAAAACAAAACCTCTCATACACACACATGAAAACCTCTCATACACACACATGAAAACCTCTTATACAAACACGTGAAAACCTCTTATACACACATGTGAAAACCTCTTATACACACATGTGAAAACCTCTTATATACACATGTGAAAACCTCTTATACACACACACATGAAAACCTCTCATACATACATGTGAAAACCTCTCATACACACATGTGAAAACAAAACCTCTCATACACACACGTGAAAACCTCTTATACACACGTGAAAACCTCTTATACACACATGTGAAAACAAAACCTCTCATACACACACGTGAAAACCTCTCATACACACACATGAAAACCTCTTATACACACATGTGCATATCAAAATGCAATACTCATAAAATATGAGAAAAGTGGCAAGTGGTAAGTGGCAACACCAGCAAATATCACACACACACACACACACACACACACACACACACACACACACACACACACACACACACACACACACACACACACACACACACACACACACACACACACACACACACACACACACACACACACACACACACGCACACACACGAATCAAGTCCAAATGTGTAAAGCTAATTCTAAATAGTGGAGAAATACCTCCATCTGGTGGACAAAGAAGAACTCCGCATTAATTATATAAATCTGTTAGTATTCATAATCAAGCATTTGGAAGAGAGCTTTTTGTTCATGATGCTGCATCAAGAAAAGCTACTTTTTCTGGCTCTTTTTCCAAAAACAAAAAAAACCCAAACCATTCTTATAGAAACTGCATGGATGTAATTGATGTTTTGTCTTTTCGACAGTGTAAAACATTAACCAGCTATTTTTCCTGATTTGGTATTGTATTCACAGATGATATTTCAGTTGCTGTATAATGAACTATTTTCTTTAAAGCTATATCTTTAAGCTGCAGTTTAGTATTCATGTATTGTTATTGTTGTCACTTATCTGTTAATTCATTTAACCCTAGTTTGCAAGTTTGTATTCAGATTCCTTTGTGTTGACTATGATTTAATCTTCCCTCTGAATACTGCCTTACCCGTTTTGAAGAATGTTGATGCAGATATTTCTGGGAAGTCGTTAGTTTCCATGAAATGTGTCCACTCCCTTAAAATCACTGCTGAAAACTCGTTGAGTAATGACACGTTTAGATGCAATCTACAGGCTTATTTATTAATTTGATGTATTGCTTTAATATGTAGTCTTTTTTTTTTACTCGAGCGATCTTTATATGGATTCAAAACTGTTAAAATCACCACCTGTGACATTAAATGAGCAGTCTTGTAATGATGTGAGTAGGTTGTGAAAAAAACAATCATTTAGCTCAGAACTTATTGACTATAGTAATTTTAAAAAAGATATTGATGTACTGACAGTGACATACCTTCCTTCAGGGTCTGTATAAATCCAATGCTGGTGAAAGTGTATTACAATTGTGATGTCTTTTAAAGAATATTTTGTCAGTTCGATTTAATGTAGTGTGATTCAGAGCTTGACATGTATGAAATGACTGTAGACTGGTTGTTCTGGGTTAAAACACCATGTACGTTTCATTTAGCCCTCCCAGAAAAATCAAATAAAACATGGCACCAGGGTTTAGACACTCCTGTCTAAAACAACCATTGATTTCATTAAAACTAACATCCTTCAATCTGCAGCTAATCAAGTCAGAACCGAAATAAAAATAAATCAGAATCTAATCAACCATCAGTGTAAAAACTAAAAGGATCAAAACATTTCA
Source organism: Callopanchax toddi (assembly GCA_006937965.1). Classification (NCBI taxonomy): domain Eukaryota; kingdom Metazoa; phylum Chordata; class Actinopteri; order Cyprinodontiformes; family Nothobranchiidae; genus Callopanchax; species Callopanchax toddi. The sequence goes on from SSNR01000012.1 coordinate 1,259,552, forward strand.
TAGAAAAGTGCAAAGACGTTGCTCCATGAACCTTTGATAAAACACTGCTGTGGATCTTTTGGACCAAAGGCGAAGCAGGAATGTCATTAAAAAACAAAGGTGTGAGATGTGACACCAAGTCAGGTGAAGGAAAAGAATACCTTATTTATTTGTTTGTCGGCAACATGACATTACAAAAACTATTGACTAACAAGGAAATCAATTCAACAATAGCAGGTGTATCAAAAGACAAGAGGAACAAAACATAATTACCTCTATTTAACATCGTTTGAATTCTTTAAGGTGCGTGAATTAAATTTAAACCACCTGATAAACAAGTGACTTCAGAAGCAGAACTTAAACCCACAGGAGGAAGTAAAAATTATAAGATAATAAATCTTATTTAAAGAATCAAATAAATGCATAAGAATTAAACATTTGAACAAGTGAACTCTGTAAACATAACTGATGGACCATGATGTTTTTTTTTTTTTTTAACAAATGCTAAACCAAACTAGTTTTGGATTACCTTGAATGTAAGTTGGTTTTCTTGTTGGCTCAATGCCCGGCCTGCATAAACCGATGATTGACACTGTAAATAGCGTGAACTGAGCTGCACTGAAGTGTGGCTTCCTCTTTTGAATTCTAAGGTTTTGACAGTTTAATCTTGAGAATTCAGGTGTGTCTTAACACAACACTTAAGAAATAAGCCACCAGCTATTACTGCTGACACGCGTCAATCTGTTGTTCACTGCTGTAAATTATAAAGTCCCTCAGATTATTCACTAGAGGGGAACATTTTAAAATAGTTGCCAATCTGACCCAAAATTAGAAGAATAAAACATTAAATGCTGTTAGGATGGGTTCCAGGAGAAATCTTCTTCTCGCTGAAATGGACAAGTCAGAAGTATCAGGGGTGTAGTTTCACCTGGACAAACGACAAGACTTCATTCTTGAATAATGAACTGAAAAAACATCAGAACAACGTCAGCATATCAGCACCAGAGTTGGGAACATTATGCTAAGAAATGTAATTACCGGTAGTTATAATTGCTCACTACTTGTTCCAAAAAGTAACCAAGTATGTTACAGAATTACTCTATAATAAAAGTTACTAGTTAACAGGGAAAATAACTTTTTGTGTTATTGTAAAAAAAACAAAAAAAAAACAACCTGTTGCAGTATTGTAAAGAGTGTGTATTTTTCTGAGCGGTTTTCATGATGTCGTCAAAGTCTTCACTCCTGGACATAATGTACACCTCACAAGCACGTTCTTGCTTTTTACCTCATTGAATTTGAAGTAGTGGTTTTATCTCCACTTTTCATCCAAATGCTACAGACTCACCATTTCTGCTGCTTTGTTGGCATTTGTGTGTGTAGCACGCATATGCATGTGCAAACACTGGCTCTGATGGATACCACATGACTCCCCTTGGCTTAGCCAATCATATCGCTTGTCTTGTTGTTAACCCACCCAGCCTCCCCACATGCAGTTTGCGCGCGGAAGCTGGGGTGCGTTCAGACTTCAGAGTACAGTTTATTTGATCAATTCATAGTAACACACTACATTTAACACTCAGCGTTGATGATGGAAACAGTAGAAGTAACAGGGTAATATTATCTTTTAAACAACGCTGTTACAAACGCTGATCAACACAAACCAGCTGTCAGCATGGTAGTGGAAGGTTGATGGTTGGGACTAAATCTGCAATCACAGTCATTAAAGGCACACTATGTCACTTTTTCTATTTTTTAAATCTCTTTCTTGAGCCAGTATGTGCTAATCTGACCCTTTACAGGAAAGTGAAAAGTCACTCAGCCCCATCTGCTGCTTGGATCCAGAATACCACGTTTGCAACTTCTGAGTCTCCAGTCTGATGCCCTGAAGTCTCACAAAGTCACGTATCTCGCGAGGGTTAGGTTAACCCAATGTGGCTAGCTGTTATGCTAGCTCCGGAGTGTTTTTAGCTCATGATTCCTGCTTTTTTAAATCTCTCCCTGCTTGAACACAGCTGATTTGAATGAGTGATGAACCGCTCCAGTAGAAAGCAGTGAAGGCTGAGGAGACATTTCAACAGTTAGATTTAGGTGTTTCTGAGCAAAGACAATGCTAACATTTTTATTAGGGGTGCGCCGATCGATCGGTGCGCCGATCAATCGGGCTCGATCACGTTAGTTTGAGGGGATCGTAAATCGACCATATTCCCATCCGATCCTCGATCTTGTTATAGACTTTTAAATCAGCTTTTTTCTCCTGTTCCCGGGAGGTGCAGACTGCCTCCCTCCCTTCCGCGCGCTACATCATGTCCGTGCTGCACAATTCAGGGTTTCCCCCAGCGTTTTATAAGCCTGGCGGCCCGCCAGACTTTCATCAGACCCCCGCCAGGCTAAACCTCAGAGTTGTACCGGAGACGAAAGCTAACAGCTGCTAGCGCGGCTGCTAACGCTTCAAACTACAACAAAGTGAGCTGGTTCAGCTCTCCACTCGTCTCTTTCTCTATAGTTGCAGTCCGTATGACAGAAAAAGCAAAAACGGAGTTCACTGATCTGAGAGCGGACAGCGTCGCCGGTGGCGGTAGCTTCAGCGTGCATCGGACACAACTTGAGGTTAAATGCAGAACGTATCTTTCCAGCGTGTCTCTCATTAGAGGGGCGGGGGAGAACTGTCCCGTGGCCGTGATCTAACAGCAATGACTCCGCGTTTAATCGGTAGATTATCCCATAGTTTAGCTGCTATGTCCTCGTTTTTAAGAGGCGCATTAAATGCACCATAAGTAAAATCTACGGGAGCCGAGTAGTCAGGTGGCGCACAGCTGCAGTTAGAAAACCTGTAGGTGAGATGAGCAGCATTAAGTGAATCTGGATGATTTCTGCTCTGTTAGTCAGTATTGTAGCCTCACCAAATAGGCTATATCCTCTGACCTTTGACCTCTGTTGACCATCACAACAATAATCCATCTTTTTCCCAACAACTTGGAATACAATCACTCTTGGATTACATGTTAACCTGAATCAAGATCCCTACAGGTGTCCTACTGTCCACTTTCAGGTGTCCATCTCCCAGATGACCTTAACTGGACACTAGCTGGTCTAATAAAACACTCTGTAAAGAAGTCTCTTCTTTAACACCACAGACTGGTGTTCCAACTGTAATCTCTTGTTTACAGAACAGTCTCTTGTAGTGTTCCTGCTCAGGGTCACCCACACACTCACTCTTCAAAGTGTTATAATATGCTTCTCTGCTATTTCATGCATTTTCTACCATTATAATGTGAGTGTTTAACGGGCAGAAGTCATATGTGAGTTAGTAACTCCCTCACAGTCCCCTATCCAATCAGAACCACCCACAACTTCACTAACCCAGTTTTGATTAGTACACTTAATATCTTCTGATTGGTTGAATTTAAGATAACTCGTCTCAAAACTAATATTCAGTTCCGGTATGAATTGGTCTTGTCTAGTCTTTAGCTACAGTCTTGTCTGAGCCTGAAAGCAGTCGGAGCTGCTATGCTGCTATCTTAGCTGAAACCTTCATCAGCTTTGAACAAGGCCTCTCAGTTTCTCCCTCACTACGGGAACTGATCAGGAATGACTTCACCATGCCGAGGGTGACCTCCCTTGCTGTCGCACGGATCTCAGGGCCATCAGACCATTCCCAGGTGAACCAGCTAAACTGCCTCCTCTGGGAACTGGGCCTTCATCCGGGGACCTGCTCCACCTCTGCAAGAGGCCCCTCACCCTGCTGGACCCACGAGACCTGCAACTCAGTAAGAAACCCCTTTCTGATCGAGAGGCTTTGCTTTGATAAAGCTTAATTCTTCCAAACTAAATTAAGCCAAAACTAAATCCCGTTCCAAACTCAAATTAGCCCTAAATGACTCTTAAAGTCCCAACTAGGTTAACTAAATTAACTAACTTCCCTAGTCATTAAAACATATGCTACGGTCCGTTAAAACTCACAATTAAACTATCTTCAACATCCTCAACATGTTTAGGAATATTAATTGTGTTTACATCAAACTTTCAAACTGTCTTATCTGTCTGTGTTCTTAGGTTTTTCCAATTAACTGATTGTTCAATCTTATCTGGTCTCAGTTTCACGTTATTAATCAGGTATTTTAATTCACTGTACTCTTTCAAAGAACCTAGATACCTTCAATAAATATTAGCTATTATCAGGGTTAAATGACAGTTTATCACTTTTCATTAGAATCCAAAAATAAGCTAATGCAACAGCTGAACCAAGCAGTACCACAACAGCTACAACCACAACACCTGCACCAACCACAACCCAAGAGCCAACAACCACAACTATTAAAACAACTGAAGCACCAACAACTACAACAACAGCGCCTACCACCACCACTACTGCAACAGCTGAACCAAGCAGTACCACAACAGCTACAACCCCAACACCTGCACCAACCACAACCTAAGAGCCAACAACCACAACTATTAAAACAACTGAAGCACCAACAACAACATCACCTACCACCACCACTACTGCAACAACTGAATCAAGCAGTACCACAACAGCTACAACCACAACACCTGCACCAACCACAACCCAAGAGCCAACAACCACAACTATTAAAACAACTGAAGCACCAACAACACCATCACCTACCACCACCACTACTGCAACAACTGAACCAAGCAGTACCACCACAGCTACAACCACAACCCCTGCACCACCTACAACCCACGAGCCAATAACCACACTATTAAAACAACTGAAGCACCAACAACTACAACGGCCCTTACCACCACCACTACTGCAACAACTGAACCAAGCAGTACCACAACAGCTACAACCCCAACACCTGTACCAACCACAACCCAAGAGCCAACAACCACAACTATTAAAACAACTGAAGCACCAACAACTACAACAACAGCCCCTACCACCACCACTACTGCAACAACTGAACCAAGCAGTACCACAACAGCTACAACCACAACACCTGCACCAACCACAACCTAAGAGCCAACAAGCACAACTATAAAAACAACTGAAGCACCAACAACTACCACCACATCAATACCAACTACCACCGGTGCAGCTCCAAGTACAACAACTAAAGCACCAACCACCACTTCTCCCTCAACTACTCTAATAGTAACGCCACACACAACCACTGCAACTCCAACCAGAGGTTTGTTGAAATAGAAAATAATTTACATTGAACATCCATCCAATTCAAGTTTTTGGCCTTTTTTATTTTTTGTAGCAACATACACAGATGTTAATGCCTGTACCCTTCAAAAACTTTGAAAATAAGCGGTTTATTGATTTCTCATTTGACTATAGCTGGATCCCTGCATTGTTTGGCCTGCAAAGATCAAAAGTGTAAGCATACAACATCAATAGAATGTGGATCAGAGGAATTGTGCATCACTGCTGCCGTTCAAGGTATTTATAATTTTATGTCATGGTATACATTAAGGAAAAATGTCATTTTGGGACAAAAAGATTTTAATGTTTCCCATCAAATTGACTTTGGACTTTTCAGCCACTTTATTGGGAACCACAACTAAAAGTATCTACAAGAACTGTGCACCATCCTCCATGTGTCCAATCTCAGGCAATAACACATTTTCAACCAATTTGGGTTTCTCAAGTATATTTGTATCTGCTTTGTGCTGCAACACTGACAATTGCAACTCACAAACTCTACCTGGTGAGTATCATTGTATGACTTAGTCAAGATTCTGATTGATTAAAAAAAACGTAACTAAACTTTTCCCTCTATGGTAACTGTTTTAGTGCCCAAACCTCAGCGACCTAACAATCTGAAGTGTTTTGTCTGTGACCCCACAACTTCTGAATGTAACTCAACAATATCATGCTCAGGACAGGAGAGCCGCTGCCTCACAGCTACAGGTTGGTTTTCATGTTACCCAGAATTAAAAAAACTGTATTTTTTTAAAAGTCTAAATGTTTCATTATATATTATTGAGGACACATTTTACAGGTCTAATGATTCTGTAAATATATTTTCCACTGAAAAATTATTAGATCTAGCATACCTTTTCTTTTTGCTTTTAAATATTTCAAAATATTCATGAGAAAATTAACACTTCAACCTGACACAAACCAGTAAGAAAACATTGGTTTCTAACAAAGTGCTACATTTTACAAAACTGTTGATCTGACCTTAAAAAACTGTATAGTAATATTTGCAGGGATTTCTGAGTTTAATTATAATAAAGAATGAATATTGGATTTGTGTTTTTCTAATCAATGCATTATAAGATCCTCTAGGAGCAATAAAATTCCGCTTAGAGGTAATGATCATGAAAAATTATTAACTCAGTTCTATTTTTGAAACATCACATGTTGATGGAATGTAAGTAGTAAATAATGATCCCATAAGAAATGTTTTATACAAATAAAAGACATGACTGACTGCAATATCACTTAAATAAATGTACCTAGAGAGAAAAAACATTTGAGGGATGTTTTTATTTCTAACAGTGCAAAATGGATCCATAACACATCCGGCACATGGCTGTGTTACCCAAAATACATGTGAAGCAGCTGAAAACCTACAGAATCTGCCATTCATGGAACATCTTGGAAATATCACCAGTGGACCAGGTTGTTGTCGGACCCATAGGTGTAACAGACTTCAATCAATAACAACAAAAGCTCCAGACACATCAACATCACCAATGGTTTCATTTACAACCAGAAAGACAACACCAACAACAACGACCCCGCTGACCACCAAACCTGAACCAACAACAACCACTGTAAACCAGTGGTGGCTGGTGAAAATTTTTTTGGGTGGGGCGCTTTTTTGCTAGTCAGTTTTCAGATGCGCAAAAAAAAAGATTACGTGTTATGTGTTTTTAATTCGGATAAAATGCCCTCCAAAAATACTATTTGAAGTGTTGTTCATGTTGTTGTGTGTGACTCTTGTACTGTTTTTGGCTCGGCTCTGGCCGACTGTATTCCTGAGTGTTCTAAAATAAAGACAAAAAGATCAACCTTCTGACTCCTTATTTTAGAGAACATTACAATGTTATTTCCTCCGGGTACTCCGGTTTCCTCCCACAGTCCAAAGACATGACTGTCAGGCTAATTGGGCTGGTAAATTGTCCTTAGGTGTGAGTGGGTGTGTGGTTGTTTGTCTCGTTCGTTTCTGTGTGGCCCTGCGATGGACTGGCGACCTGTCCAGGGTGTCCCCCGCCTCTCGCCCCTTGACCGCTGGAGATAGGCACCAGCTCCCCCGCGACCCTCTGTGGAGGACTAAGCGGCTACAGAAGATGGATGGATGGGTTACAATATTATCAACTGGCCTGTTGTTTTTATATTTGAATTGTTTTGTTTTATTTTTAATATCTACTCTCAGTAATTGACTCTGTTCAGCACTTTGGGCTACCTTGGTTGGTGGTGGGAAGGCGCTGTATAAACCAATAAATGAAAGAATGACATGGAAAAATGATAGGATCTATTCTTATTATTTAGTCAAGACATCTAATTCGTTTTACATGGTAGATGTATATGGTTTTTATTCCTACATCTAGCTATTATATACGTTAGTTTGGGGACCAGGGAATTTTAGGGCAGATAAGTTAAATAATAGTCAAATATGTTCATCATGGATTAACGAGTCAGTTATATCTATCTACTAAATATGTGATCTCATCTGAACTCAAACAATATTTAATTGTAATATTGAGCTGTCAGGATGCTATAATATAATGCTGCTATAATAACCAGATTAAGATGAAGAGAAGGGAACGTTTTGTTACTTTTGACTCAACAACAGTGGAACATCATTCTGAACAGCTGATAGTTTTTTTCCATCTTCATAATAACTAAAAATAAAAACTTGTGCCTAACGTTGAACTTAAGATGATTGTTCAAAATTTTATATCCTCACATCTTGATTACTGTAATTGTCTTATCTTTCTAAATAAGAACGAGCTGGACTTCATTCAGACCACCCATTAGTGGTAAACTAAAAGTTACCATTGGGTGCTAAAAATACCTACCAACCAAATGAATCTTGGCTCTTTGATGATCATTTTAATCCTAATTCAACAGGATTTAGATTTATTTTTGTTACACAAAAGTGCAACGAGTTGGATCAGAGGACTTCCCTCTCTGCTCACTTTTAGACACACCTCTTCGGTGAACATCTCCTTTCAGCTTTGGCACAAAACTTGACGTACTTTTATGGCTCTCTTTTTAGCTGCTCCATTCATTGCTTGTACATGCACTTAAAAAGACAGCTGCCACACCTGGTGATGCTGCATTGTCTCAGTAAATGTTACAGAATATTTAAAACTAGCACAACAGCAAGAAGCGCAATTAATTGCTGTAATTAACAGAGGTGTGACCAAGTCACTGTTTTGCAAGTCACAAGTCTTTCTAGTAAGTCTCGAGTCAAGTAGCACCAACCACAAACCCTGCAACCACAACTCCACCAACCTCAACCAAAGAAATATTCACCAATAACTCTGCAGCTCCAGTAACAAACACAGTTTTGATCGCAACAGATTATGTTTAGAGGAACAAATGCAAACATCCATGTTTTTGCTACAGTTAACACTAATCAACATCTTGTTTCTCCTGACTACAGTTGGATCCATTCATTGTCTGGCCTGTGCAGATCAGAACTGTACGACCTCGGCATTAAAGAAATGTGACTCAGATTCATTGTGTATTACAGCTTCTATTCGAGGTATTTATATGTCATGTGATACTTTAGGGTAGCTGCTTTTCCTTAATTAATGTGTGTGCATTAATAGGTTTTCCAAGTTTTCAATCAACATTAACAAAGTGCCCTTGGACTCTGCAGCCACTTCATCAGGAATCACACAACAAAGAATCTACAAGGACTGTGCACCATCCTCCCTTTGTCCAAACACAGCCAATCAGACCTTTGAGTGCAATTTGGGTTTCTCAGGTGTAATTGCATCTGCTCAGTGCTGCAACACTGCAAACTGCAACTCACAAACTCTACCTGGTCAGTATCATTGTAGAACCATTAGACGCCATTCTGATCTTCTGCCTCCTTGTTGTTTGGTTCAAAACGTTCTTCCCTTTTGTTTTGTGTTTTAGTGCCTGAACCTCAGCCAGCCAACAATCTGTAGTGTTATGTTTGTGACCCCAACACATCTACATATACTTCAACAATAACATGTTCAGGAGAGGAGAGCAGCTGCTTCACAGCCACAGGTTGGTTTTCACCTGAACCAGATTCAATGATGTCATCTGTATTTCCCAACAAGGTCTAAGGATTCAGGTCTAGATGAATTAGAAAATGTCTCTGCAGGTCTGAGCTTCTTCCCACGAGTTAGT